>JANIJG010012208.1:0-14884 GCA_024611175.1 Megaceryle torquata
CTGATTGCTGTGAGAAGAATCAGTTCAGTATTTTTGTTCTTAGATTCCCCCTCCTTTGTCTTACAGCTACTTGTGGCCTCTTGGTGATGCTTCATAGTTCAGATTTAGCCTCTTTGGGTGCATCTTTAAATACAGCTTCCAGCCCTAGGACACTGAACCTCTTCTGTAGTTTCAGATGTACGGTTGTGCAGATTCTGCTACAAGAATTCTTCTAGGTGGAGCAGGAGCCTTCTTCCTTGCTTCAGAAGTCACAAGTTTCCACCTTTTCCCAGTATAGGAGTCTCACTTCCCAATGCAGTGAACACACTCTACCTATGCCTCTTTCAGTACAGCTAAGCCTTCAGAATTTTGTAGCTGCAGTGTCATAAAGAAGATCCAGACAAATTCTTTCACAGTACCTCAGATGTGCAGTCCACTGAGGTCCTCCAGCAGCTGCTTGTCAACACAGATTCTCCACCTGCACACACTTGCAGGCAAAGACATCGCTTCTCCTCCATCATCAGCAAGAAGCTCCAGGTACTCTTCTGTGGAAAATACTGCACTGTTTTAACTGTGCTGTAGGCTGGAAGTCACATAGAACTCTCTGTAGCACCTACTGAAAGGTTTCTTGGTCCTCCCTTGTTCAGGCGGAACAATAGTTGAAAGAACCATTTTATCATTAGTAACAAGTGACAGCTTGTTAGAAGCTGCTAAAGCTTGCTGGAAGCTTCCTCACCTAATTGCAGCACAGGGCACTGTGATGTTAATCCAAAAGTTTCCAGAGACCTCCATCAATCCTAGGTTCTCAGAAGATCTAGATGCCTATACAGTGCCTAGAAACTGCTATGGACATTGCTGCACCTGTTGCTTGCCTGTTAGGTGATATTTTTAAAATTTCGGAACTGTATGGCTATCAACTATGTGAGCATAGTACCTTTTTCATGGGTTGTTGAAAAAATATTTTAGTCAAAAAATCTGAATATAACCCCCCAAATCTTTAAAGATTCTGCAGCTCTTATTAATCTTGCCAAATACATATACAAAACTGCATTCAGATCAGAATTGCTAAACTGTGTTCATAATCAGTGTTGATAAAGAAATCCTATCTTTTTACATATTTACTTGAGGCTACAAGAGTTATTCCTAAAAGCACCTATTATTCTACACTGAATGTAAAGGGACTTCAAATGACTGGCTTTGAATGTCAATTTTTATATTTAAAATAACTAAAGCTCAATGGAATTCACCTCAACTTCAATGCTGGAACTGGAATGATGACTGCATGGAGGTAGATGTCAGCTCTAGATGCAGCTGAAGCTCTATAGTCTTGATGCTTTTGTTCTTGTTTTTGTTTGGTTTTGGTCTTATTTTGATGATTTAGGATTAAGTGGAGACCTAGGGATCGTCATAGGAATCTGGTACTTTCTGATACATGCAAGACATGCATATGAGCCTAGAAGGTAAGACTTCTGATCCATTGGAGAATTTATGTGCCACCAGAGTGGCAGCTAATGTCCAGAAGAGATATTAACCTAACTACATCTAGAATGTAAATAATGTCTCATCTTTTAAGATATTAAATAACCAAATAAACCCCTTCTTTTTGTCATCTGAAGAGCTCACTAAACTCCACCATATTGACTATGTTAAGTGTCTGAATTTGAATCTGATTCCAGCTCTGGGTTATACAAGTGATGAATACTCACCTATTTGTATCAAGGAAAAATTCTGTACTGTAATTATATATAAGTGTGTTGTAGCAATGAACAAAATAGAGTTCTTGATAGTAAAGCCTCTAATGCCACATCCCACAGGACTCCTTAGTCATAAAACCATAGAATCATATAATGGTAGGAGTTGGAATGGACCTCTGGAGAACATTGAGTCCAACCCCCCTGCCAGAGTAAGATCACCTAGGACAGTCCACACAGGATTGCATCCAGGCAGAGTTTGAAAGTCTCTAGAGAAGGAGGCTTCACAGCCTTGCTGGGCAGCCTGTTCAAGTGCTCACCCCACAGTAAAGAAGTTTTTCCTCATGTTGAGGTGGAACTTTCAGTGTTACAGTTGGTGTCCATTGCCCCTTGTCCTATCACAGGGCGTCACTGAAAAGAGACTGGCCCCTTCTATTTGACACCCACCCTTTAGATATTTGCAAACATTAATAAGATCCCCTCTCAGTCTTCTCCAGACTAAACAGCCCCAGGTC
Organism: Megaceryle torquata; assembly: GCA_024611175.1. Taxonomy (NCBI): domain Eukaryota; kingdom Metazoa; phylum Chordata; class Aves; order Coraciiformes; family Cerylidae; genus Megaceryle; species Megaceryle torquata. The sequence continues at coordinate 2,186 of JANIJG010012208.1, forward strand.
TCTCAGCCTTTCTCTCATAAGAGAGATGTTCCATCCCCTTAATCATACTCGTATCAATGTGTTGGACTCTCTCTGTCTGTCTTGCACTGGGGATCCCAGAACCGAACACAATACTCCATACGTGGTCTCACTAAGGCAGAGCAGAGGGGGAGGAGAACCTCCCTCAACCTGCTAGTCAGTGACAAGAATGCTGGATCTCAGAGCATACACTTATAAAGAAAATGTGCTTTATTCTGACATGATCTTACTCTGTATTGGTAAGAAATGGAAAGTCAGGCCACCATTCAGCTGGTGTCTAAAACAGATGTAAAGTACCATTATTTGGCAGTGTTATATTTCACTGTATATCACATCTCTGATGTAATGCAATTACTAGTAAAAATCTTCTACTCAATCTTCCCAGTAAAATACCTTCCATTATACATATTCTGTTAGAAATATTCTCTGCTAGCTTTTACAAAATTCTGCAAAGTTCACTGTCAGTTGAAATGTCAGGTAAGATTGTTTGCTTTGTTCTACATTGCATAACTGACAAATACTCTCGGAGAAAGAATAAATGTCTGTTGTATACTTTTGGGTTTGCTTCATCTATGAGACATTTTGAAACATCTTTAAAAAATATATCTGAAAAGCATTTAAGTTCTGAAAACAGCAAAGTTTGGAAAACATGATATCTGGCATGGCATGCTTGTTCTAAGTATTCATCAAAAGGAGTATGACTTCTGGTGATCAGTATGATGCGAATAATATAATTTTCCTCAAATAAACTCTGGCAAAAAAAGAAGTTCAGGGTGTTAGAAAAAGTTTTTAAAGTTTCAAATTTAATTCACTACAGTTTGAAACACTAAAGCTATTGTAAAGCAAACTCAAACTTATGTCCTAAGTATAAGATCATGCAAGTACAAGTAATCTAGTGTTAAAAAAAAAAAAGAAAAAATAAGGAAAGAAAAAGAAAAGACTAAAAGATAACTGATTAGAAGAGTAAAATAGCTAGGAATGGAAAGATGGAGAAACATTAAATGCATCAATTTATTAACCTGTATTTTTCCTTATTAAGATTATAGGTAAAATATATTGTACAAAAAAAAAAGTGTCAGAAGTAAATAAAGTGTTAGCAGATATCTTTTGCAGAAAAACATAAAAAGTAATTTTGACACAACTTCCACTTTTTCCTATAAATAAATAAATAAATAAATAAATATTTCCATAACTTTAAAATGAAAAATATTTTGTTTGTTTGTTTGTTTGTTTTAAATTTTACTTTAAATGAAACAAGCTACTTTAATGTACAGGAGGAAGGTTCCTATTTAATACAAATAATCTGAAGTTCCATAAATACTGATTTCCTCAGAATGCAAGCCCCTACTTCTAAAAGTATTTAAATGAACTTTTTAATCTTCAGTGTATATTTTTTGAATAAAGTATAGCTACATTTTAGCTGTATCTGAAGGCTTGATTTTTTTCTGGGAAAAAAAAAAAAAAAAAAAAAGAACCTGTGAAAGGTAAAAAGGACTGGTATCACACACTAATGTCAGTTAATCTTGTTGAAGAGGAAGACTGCTATATGTTTTTCCAACAGGAATTTTTAAGAAGCTATGACTATTCTGCCCAGGTAAGTACAGTAATCAAGTTTTGAAGTAATGAATGTGAATATGAAAGTGTGCACTACTGCTGATGTCACTACCGTAATTTGTCTACAGCCAGTGAAGACACTGATCATTGATGTCATGATCCACTGGAGTCAACAAAACATCAATTTTTGACAAATTATACAGAACATGATAAAAAATTACAAATATGAACAACAATTTTCAAGTTAGTACAAATGAAAACTGCCTTATGGCAAAGTTGGGAAACAATTTTTTTTTCTCTACCAGTGTAGAGTTTATTGAGTCCTGAAACAATCTGAGAATAGTTACATGTGGGTGTTCTTCAGTACTGTACATCAAGTCAGTGTAATTTCTACTTTCATCCTAATAAAGCTCCTCATTTGCTATTAAATTAAATTGTACAGGACCATTCATTCAATAGTACTAATAGGGCACAGTTCTACTTCAAAGCTGTGACACAAAGTATATTAAGCTCTTTTCCAAAACTGGATTTTTTTTAAATCTGAAAGGGATAATAGTAAAAAGAAAGCAATAAATATTGTATTATTTTTTATTTTACCTCTACAAAACATTAGCCAGAGAAAGAGAAATCTATGAAAATCAAATGGAAAATAAGTGGTTCATTATCCCTGGAACAAATGAAATCTGACAAAGACAATTTTAAAGTTATTTTGTTTCTGTTGACTGATTTCAGAGTATTAGCTGAAATTCTTACTAGGCCTGTAGAATTTATAAATCTCTGCTTTTCATGTATAGTCTCTGCAGTCCAATAATGTACAGCTTAAAATGACAATCTTTCCTTCTTTAAGACATTTACATGTGAAACTCTTAGGGGCTTCTATTTTCTTAGGAAAGAGAAATGTAAGTGACTTTTTCTGCTTCCAAGTGACATCCACATTATTTCTTTGCAGTATAAGGAATTTAAAACTTCTGGTACTCCATCAAATTTGGTGAAGTCAGAAAAGTCACAATATGGATTTACAAACTAATAGGTAATATATACTAGCAAAAAATGTGCAAAGCAATGTGCTTCAAATGAAACCAGGTTAAGAAATGTATCTTTTTTTTATTGTTTGACTGTTTCAATTTGACTAGAGTCTATATTCTATTTCACACATACCTACTTAAAAAAAAAAAAAAAGAGAAAACTTACCCCATGCTTCAAGAAATGTGGAGATGTGATAGTCTTTTAGTGGATGTTGAATTATGTGTACTTTCTGGGTTAAATAAATTTAACATAAAATTATCTTTTAAATTTCCAAGGAAAAACCCCAACGAATGTTGTAGGTTTCCTCTATAGACAATGTAGAATATAAACAAAAATGTTCAGTAAGTGATGCATGATGTCTTTCTTAGAAAATATAAAGAAATATATTCCTCTAATTCTTTGACATATCTTAATGTTGATAACTAAATTACCACACATAAATCATGTCTTATTATTCTTCACTGACTGCAGATGAAATGCAGATCAGAAACTGACAGATATTTTGTGGGCATGATAAAGTAGTTGAGTTGAACTTCAAGCCTCATGCTAATTGACATGAACCTGTACATTGAAAGAGTAGAAGAGGTGTCTTTCTCCTGTAGATGAATGCAACCTTTCTCAAAAGTTCCATTTTGTCAGACTAGCACAGTTGTCACTCTTAGTCTTACACCTGAGACTCTTTTACATATTTTTATCACAGGATAGAGGAGGAAGAATAATATTATTCAGCGACTGACAAATAAATACGAAACCAAAAATTAACTTATCTATAGAATAGGGCCAAAAAACAACCTCAAAACTGTTACATACATTAATGTGTTGTGAGAAGCAGATGAAAATTTCTTGGAAATGATTGGATAATGCTACTAAATTAGAATGCTTATTTGGCAAGTGCTTCCAGTTCTTAATGTCATTAAAGCATCATAACTGTTCCTTCATCTACTTCACAACTGGATTAAGTAACTGTCATCTACTATTAAATTAATTATGTTCTCTTGGTATTTTCAGGAGGTTTTAGAGAGAAAAAGTGAAACTAATTCTGTATCACTGGCAATTGATTCTGAATAATCCAAGCAAGTCACCTGGGTCAAGGTCATCCCACTTTAGAAATATAAAATACTTACATTTGTAAATTATTATTGAATATTGAGGAGAAAGTTCTTCCATCTGAAGAATTGACTGAGCATAATTCAACTCTATAAACCGAAGGAGGGTGCTGACATAGGAGGCTTGTAGCATATTCAAGACATAAAGGGCTGACAGGCAGGATGCATACCTTTTAGGAGTAATAGCAGAGGATTGAGATAAAATGTTGATTTTCCTAAAATAGCTTTGAACTCCCATCTTTGAAAAACTGAATCCTGCTGTGTGTATTGGCTCTCTTCAGTGCCTGGACTGTGTAAATAATTTACATTAGACACTTCTTTTTGGTGCCAAAAATGGTCGGAATAATTCTGAGACCAAGGGTATATATAAACATAGAATGGAATCACTGAAACACTTGTCCTTTGAATAACTCTGTAATTAACACATTTGGGAGGCAAATGCAGTCCAGCGTCTAATCTGGTACTGAAGAAAATCATATTTCAATATGCAAAGTGACTGCTTCTAACACTTCATAATCAGTGCAATCCACCTAAATTATAGAATGAAAGAATAATTTAGGTTGGAAAGGTCCTTTGGAGTTCACCTGTTCCAAATTGCTCTGAATGGTAGCCTGTATTCCAGGGAATCAATGATTTCCCAATTTGATGTAAGAGAGTCTGTTCCCTTCCATCATCCAAGTTGTTAATGAAGACATGAAATAGCATTGGCTTCAGTGTCAATTGCATAGAAATGCCACTAATAGTCAACTACCAGTGAAACTTCAAACTATTAATCACTAGACATTCAACCTGATGGTCCAGTCAGTTTTCCACTCAGCTAGGAGTCCACCCCTCCAGTCTATAAGTCTTCAGTTTTACCTCACAGACACAGTCAGAGATCATGTTGAAGTCTCAATCCATTAGTCTTTTCACTGTCTTTATATTTTCTCCCCAATTCATAGGAGAGGGAAGAAAGAGACAGTCAGGGTAGGTATTTGGCTGCTGCCTGGTGTCAATTCACCACACTATTTTCATACACAAAATTCAGTACTTTTCTTCTTCTTAATAAAATAGTCAGATCATGCTCATTACATCCATACAAGTGTTGTAATTAATTGCACTCAAGCTGAACACTAAATATGCATTCTTATATTATATATTGAAGATCCTTTATTTTCCTAGTATACATTTACAACTATTTCCAGGTGCCATTCTGGAAAGCAAGGCCTCATTACAAGCAACTGTTGCTTGGAAAGACAAATACCAAAACTGAAAATGTGTTTTCTCCTTAATTCCTTGAGCTCTTACTGCCAAACCATGATGTCATATGGCATCAAATATCCATTTAGTCAGCTGGGGTCACTTGTAGCAGCTGTATCTCCTCCAACCTCATGCCCAACCACAGCCTAATCATTTGTGGAGTGGGGAAGGGTTAGAGAGAAAGCCTTGACACTGAGCAAGGACTGTTCAGCGATAGCTGAAACATTAGCATGTTATCAATGATGTCTTAGACAAATGCAAAACACAGCACCACATGGGTCATTATTAAGGAAATTAACTTCATCCCAGACAAATCCAATACAAATACTTAGTTCTTTGTTCCTTGTTTCATGTAATCAATTAAAATATATAGTTGTCAATAAGTTAGGCAAAAGCCAGTCTCCTCTTTCTGATGGACTTGATGATCTTGTCAGATACTAATGAAATATTATGAAATTATACCTAAGAGAATAATACAATTTATACATGGAATAATTCTCTTTCAACCCTAACTCATTGCAAGTATAGCATGTCTTGCCTGTCTGTCATTTTCTATGCAAAAAGATGGTCAAGATCAAAAGATGTATGGTATTGCTTGTTATCTGATGAACATATTTGTCTGAGGAAAAGTGAAGATGGTTGAAGCCCTTCTTGTATCCATTAACACATAAATGAAAACTAATTAGAAAAAAGGAATTAATGCTCTGCAGCAGATGGTAAATTAGGTAGTTCTGGTTCAGTGTCTGCAAAACTTCTAGGTTTAACTGATCAAGTTATTTCAACAGGCTCATTATAGAAATAAGACTTATCCAACAATGAATAAGATCTATCAGACTTTAAAAAGAAGTATTATCTATAGTTTACATAGATTGTGAAGTATGTACTCAATTCCCTTAAAAAAATATCCTGAGAGGAAGAAAGATTTAAGGAAGATCAGCAAAAAAATAGTTGTGGCTACCTTATAGAAATAACTCAATGTATTAGGACTCTTCAGACTGAAACTGTGATTGCTTTGGGGAAGGAGGTGTGATAGATTTCCATAAAATCTTGAGTGGCATGAAAAGGTTACAAAGGGACAGAAAAGAACAAGAAGCTACCAAAATGAACTAGATTCAAAAGAGGTAATAATTAAATATTTCTTTATTAAAAGGGTATCAAATATATGGAAGTCCTTGTCAAAGGACATTGCTGACACAAAAAGTTTATGTGTATGTCTTCTTGAAGATTTTTCCATCTTAAGGCACCTAAGTTACCATGTATACATTTTTAGGTGAAAAATTCATTACTTGAGACTTCCCTGCTAATAAAGTGATGATGGAAGGGAAATTACTGAAGAAAAAACATACTTTTGCCATAGGAAGAGGATAATGAGGTGACAATCTGTGAACAGAGTGACCACTGGTTTGCAGTAGGGACAAGAACTGTCATTTAGACTAATAATACGAGGAAGTAGTCCCAGAGGGGAAACCCACCTTTCACATACCCCACTGCTCAGAGTATGACACCAGTTCACTGTGAGAGAGATAACTGATGCCAGGAGAGGCCAGCCTCTAGAGGTGCTAGGATCTGCAGATCTCAAGAGATCCGACCTCTATGGTTAGATGATAGCTGCTGTCCCAGTACAAAGAGGACACAGAAGGAACTGCAGTGCACAATCCCACGTGACACCTGCGAGGTACTCAATGCATACCTGATCAAAGGTTGCACTTGTGAGGATCCACAAGAGATTGTTGCTTGGGCAGGGATGTCTAAGAGTTTCTGCACTGCGTGTATGTGATGAATGAAGGTGATTTTTCCCATACAATTAAGATATATATGAACTGCCATTTCTTATATCATCCACTGTGCTATCCACAGCAATGATTCAGAGGGAGAAACAACAGCACCTGGAAGAATAAACTTTTGAAGGTTACTAAAGCAGAAAAAAACGTATCAGGTTGAGGGAAATCCCAGAGCTGAAAACTGTTATAAATTTGGAAAGAATCATAACTGCCTCTCATTAATAATCTTCTGTTCATGAACATTATGAAATACAGGATATTGCTCTAGATGTAGCCTTGGTCTGAAGCCAAACATAGCCATTCTTATATTTCTAAAAAAGAAAAAAAATTAAAAAAAATCTGATTTTAGACAACATTGATCTGCAAATCACTACGTACACTTGTTATAAATCAACCATAAGATTATCTATGAAACCTTCCAATATTTTTATCATAGAAAACTAAAATTTTGAAACTCTAGTCATACAGAAGGTGAGGTAGAATGTTCTCAACACACTACTCACTTAATATAAACTAGGGAATTTTGTGGATTATTACTAGATTATTATGGATTATTATATTTTATTTATGTACCGTGAGGTTTATATCATCTTGCTTTGAACACTAGTGTTAAGGTGTCAAGGCAATGAGTAGATCTTGGCCTGAAGTTTACCTTACTGAACATCTCATGAGAAAATGTTTGACCCGAGATGTAGAAACTCCTGGATGTGATATATAACAGAGCAAGAAGCTGACAAAAGTTACAAATATCTCTTTGAGGGATGGGTGGATCTCAGAGATGATTGAAAGGGAGTTGTGCAAAATGGGCAAATGTTACAGGCAGCTGAAAGTAAACATTGGATACCTTTGAAGGCCTAGCAGTGCCTCAGCAACCACATGAGAGATTCCATGTAAGAAAGATGATCCAGGTAAAGCTGTTAAAATACACCAATTCTGGGTATGTTTACTGGGTGGAAACAAGGACAGAGAAAGGGAAGAATCAACATTCATGTAGGAGGAATTAAGAAGAAATTAAGGAGACTTACACCAAAGGTCCATAACATAAAAAGTTTAATTCTGAATCACCTGACTAAAACTATGCATGATATATTTAAAGGAAAGAGAAGATAAGGGTGTGGGGGGGTGTGTGTGTGGAGAAGGAGAGGAGGGAGAGGGAGAGGGAGAGGAGGGAAGAGGAGAGAGTAAAAGAGTAGGCAAAGTTCCAAATCACCACCCAAGTTTCCAGTAATGTCTCACCTGGTCTGGTCCTTGGGGGTCTTCAGTGGTGGGTGCACACCTTCCAGTGTACTCAAGTTCTATTTTAATCCCTGCTAAGAGGTGTTGCTTGACATACCCTTTAATTTGCATGGGAAATTAAGAGATGGTGCTTATTTGGAGAGAAATCGTAGAGTAGCATTAACCCTACCCACCAACTGAATCAGTGGTTATGGAGATCCCATATTTTATTATCTTTTGTCTAGTAGGCAGCACACATGCAAACTTGGCAAGGGGACAAGGCCACTTATCCTCTGATGTACTTCATTCCTGCCTTAGCTGGCATATTTTATCTGTTGTTCTAACCACAAGGCTGCTTCTTATATCAGCTTGTTCATGTCAGAGTGTTCCTCACAATGTCTGAGACATCAACTCAACCAGAGTTTGACAGGTGTGAAGGGGATTTTTATAAGCAAACCACTGGTCTGCCTGGACTGAGCCCTGTGGCTGATCACCATGCTCAATCCTGCCTTATTTGGATATACTCTGACCTACAAGAAGAAGCAGGAGGAAATAGATCTAGAGGAAAAAATACACTGAGACCTCAAGGCTACCAGGTCCAGCTTTTCCCAGTAATATGAGCAACCAAAAGAAGTGGCCTAGTTATAAAGGGAAAATTACTGAATAGAAAAAGATGTCTGCTGAAAATACTGGCAGAGAAATTGCCTGCCAGCCTGGGAGCTGTGAGCCTGGGAGCTAGGGCTGGGAACTAGAAGAATCCTTGAGAAGTGCAGGTGTCATCTTTTAAGTATAGCTGGGTACTTAGAAACCAGAGACATCCTGAGATATCATTGATACACATAAAACCAAAAACTTTTCTGGTAACATCATCTGAAAAAGTGGAAACAGTCTAGGAAAATAAACTTGGTCAAAAAGAACAGAAAATATCTTAATTTCTTGGCTATTACACGTGAAAAATAGATTAACAGCATCTTTTGGATGTTGAAAGTGCTGGTGTCCTAAGCTCTCTTATGTCTCTATGATATAAAAAAGTCTTATTTTTTTTAAACTAAAATGGAGCATCTCTCTGAGAACTTACTGTACTGCATGTTCTTTTCCTTTTCTAAACAGGCTGAACTCTACACATTAACTTACTATGAGATCTTGGATCCTTACTGGGCACACCTGGTTGACTCCAGACTCTATTATGAAAATCATCTTTGAAGTGAAACTCTGCCTGCTATTTTACTGGTCCCTCTCTGGGGTCAATTCAGTTTGTTGTGCCTCCTTTGGAATGATTGAGTCCCCATCTAGGATTGGTTTGTCCATGAGATGGTTTGGCCACTTCTGAAATCTGTGTAATTCACTTGACACTGGTATTATATATATCCATACAAGTAGTCTATTATATCTGCTGTTATAGTGTTGATGTTGCTTCACTAATGATAAGTTTATAGTAACCTGTAATGGTATGTACTTACTTGGGTGGTGGTGTTATTGATTGTTGATATATTATTGATTTCTACTATTATTGACTGCTGCCATATTATTGGTAGATAGTATTTTACCAATTGCTGATAATTTGTAATAGCTTTATATATCTCTGTCTATATAGATATATACTATACTTCCTAGTAGGGGTTTGGGGGACTGTAATAAAGTAGATAAATTTAGAGGATAAAGCCTCTGTGTCCTTGTTTACTATGGAATCCTACAAACACATGGTTGCAGTCTCTTACATGCTCACACACTAGGTAACCCTTTTGGTCATGACACCTAGTCAAATAACAGTCTTCAGTTCTAGGGAGATTCAACATGCTGCCCCTGAAGCCCAAAGCCTGTATGGCACCATTATTTCTCCTGAGCTCCATCTGTGGTGAAGAGTTTGAAGTAGCACAGAATGATTCCTCTGGCCCCTTGCTGCCACTGCTGCATAGTCCCATGCTTTTGGGAATGTTTAAGTTTCAGTTAATCTCCAGTTTACCAGATGAATAGGTGTGTGCCATGTCATCTCATGTTGTGTCCTGTCATGTCCTATTCTCATTCCTGTTCTTGTTAGAAGTAAAAACATCTGAATGTGTGGGCTTTTTTCCAGTCATGAATTATGCAGCTGGCTACAGAAACCTTTAGAAGCTATCAGAAACTGGTAGCTGGCTCTAGTACAAACAACAATATAGATTTGAGAAAAAGCAAACAATAAAAATGAAACAAAAGCATGAACAAGGGATTTAAAGCATAAAAATGAAACAAACAAACAAATCCCCCAAAAAACCCCAACCAGACCTTATTTAAATTTATTTGTATCAATATTATACAATGTATTTTTAATTTATTTCTTAAATATACTCGTTAGTTACAGTGATAGTTTAGAGAGTTATGCCATCATACTCTGATGTAATTTTCACTAATATTTATTATATATGCAGCTCTAGATCTACTTTACTCTGCAGGCTCACAACAGTGTTACATGACTCAAATGCTGGTCACCCCACTACACTGAGCTAACAGGGAGTCTAAAACCGTTATAGTTGACTTTTCCTGACTTTACTCCTACAAGAGCTATTGCATACAACATATGCTAAAAGAAACATATACCAATAGTTAATAGATGTTTATAGAACTGATAAGGCCTTTTATGTGTGTATGTTTGTGTGTGCTTGACTGGACCTGGTAAACCAGGTGAAATTTCAGCATATTGCCTTCAGCCTGAAGCTTCTAGCAGCAACAGTGGTACTAACACATAACCTTCTGGTTAAGTCATGTTGATTGAACTATGGTTATCTTCACAGAAACTCTACAGTCCTTTCTTCAAAGCTGAAGCTATACAGTCATAGAATCATAAAATCATAGAATGGTTTGGGGACCTCAAAGATCATCTAGTTCCAATCCCCCTGCCATGGGCAGGGACACCTCCCACTAGACTAGGTTGTGCAAGGCCCCATCTGACCTGGTATTGAACACACAGAGTGATGGACCATCCACAACTTCCCCAGGCAACCTGTTCCAGTGTTTCACCACCCTCAGGGTGAAAAATTTCTCCCTAATTTCTAATCTCAATCTACCATTTTCCAGTTTGAAACCATTAGCCCTCATACTATCAATACAAGTCCTTGTCTAAAGTCCCTTTCTAGCTTTCTTTTAGACTGCCTTCAGCTACTGGAAGGTTGCAATGAAGTGTCCCCAGAGTCTTCTCCAGGATGAACAACCCCACCTGTCTCAGCCTGTCCTTGTAAGAGAGGTATGGGATACAGGTAATTTTCTTCATAGTAGCTTGTATGGTACTGTGTTTTTGATTGTGGTCAAAACAATGTTGATAACACAGAGATGTTTTACCTATTGCTGAGCAGTGCTTACAGAGTCAAGGCCTTCTCTGCTTCTGACCCCACTCCACCAGTGAGTAGGCTGGGGGTGCACAAGAAGTTGGGAAGGAACACATAAGGGAGAGCTGACCCATATCCCATATCATATGATGTGCTCAGCAATAAAAGCTTGGAGAAGAAGGAAGAGTTGGACATGTAGAGTGATAGTATTTGTCTTCCCAAGTAACCATTATGCATGATGGAGCCTGCTGGTGGGAAGTAGTGAATGAATGCCTTGATTTACCTTGTTCGTGTGACCAGTTTTTGCTTTACTGTCTAGCTTTTTTTTTTTTCTTTTTTTTTTTAGCTTTTGCTCAACTGTCTTTATCTCAGCTTACGAGTTTTCTCACTTTAATCCTTCCAATTCTTCTCCACATCCACTGTGGGTGAGTGAGCAAACAGCTGTGTGAGGCTGTTACCAACCATAGTTAAACCTCAACTCTATAGAGCAAGGTCCTGATGTTTCAGTGACACGTTTTAAAGTGTGTGGACTGAGCCCTTATTTCAATTCATAGATTGTAATTGAATTATGCATGTGGTAAATATTCCATGCTTCCTTTCTTAATAGAAACAATTGTCCTTATAAATAGAAAAAGTGCTATAGGAACAGTTTTAACAGTCCTAAATGGCCTAAAGTTGTCAATTACCACATGTAGACTTTAAACACTGAAATTGTCATCCTGAGGCTTTGCATATTGATTCTTCATTGCTGCTAAATCCTTACTTGCAGGAAAAATCATTGAGCTTCTCAAATAAAATTGTTACTCCTTTACATTACCATAAGAGTTTCTGAAACAGAAACCTAATCCATTTCAACACCATGGTACTATTTAATCTGAAAATTCAAATAAATCCCTATAAAAAGAAACCCAAAGAAGTTCTATATTAAGGCATCCATAATGTTTATTTTACTAATATTAAAAAATAGTTTTCATGAATGTACAACTTTAAAAGAAATCTTTCCACAGTACAGTAAGTTTTATATAAATATAAATTATAGAAGACAAATTTCTTTACCATCATTTAAAAATGTACTTTAAAATAACCAGAATAATATTTGGCTAATTATATTGTTGAATTCATTTTACTGTCAATTCAGCTACTGAATCTAAGCATTTGTAATACATAAGTTTCTTACTCTTTGTTGCCACTGGCCTATGCCTTTCTCTATATTTAAGTATCTGTGGTTCTTCCAAGTCTGAGGGTCCACATTCGAACTCAGAATGTAATTTTTTTTTTAATTTTTCTTTTAGAAAATAAAATTTTCCATCATTGGTCCACTCCCTATTGCTGATGTTCTTCACCTGTCTTTAAATATGCCTTTATTCTTTCTGTCTTTTTTTTTTTTTTTTTTCTTTCCCTAGATAATACCTAAACTTGGTAGCTTTTACAGTGATCCATCAGGGATCAGAGATTTCACCT
>JANIJG010012208.1:23521-57396 GCA_024611175.1 Megaceryle torquata
CACTTCTGAGAGTGAAAAAAATAAAAGTATATATATATATATAAACTGTACAGAGTTTATCAGCCTCAGTTTTGTGCCTAGCAAACTGAGTAACTAAGAAAAGTGTATGGGTAAAGAGAAATTTATAATGAAGGACTCTGCTAGATAAGGACAAGACATAATCTGATAAACTTCTGTTCAATAGTATCTAAAAAGGATATGAATGACCCTGGACCTGTTCTGATGGTATTTTTAGGACATTTTCACAAAAAAGAGTTGGAAATATTTTTTCCTCTTACTATAAAACCTACTCTTCTTCAAATACTGTAGGTCTGTGAACTTTAAGTATGTAATGAAGTTTTATTGTTAGAGTCATGGCAATGTATCTGTGCATAGAACAGACACTCATTTTACTTTTGCTTGCTTTCAATATGACTTTTTGAAATAGATTGTCCAAGATGAATAATAGGTAAATATCCTAAGTTCATGTTTAGTATTTCCAGTGTTGTTAATACCACAGAGAAAAACAGGCAAAAGATTTTTTTCTTTTCTCTTTTGCACGTGTTACACATTTCAGTATGGTGAGACGGAGGAATAGCAGAATGCAAGCAGACCAAACAACTATCTGCAAATGTTTGCTTTCCAAAACAGTGAAGGTCAATGAGCTTTTTTTTTTTTTTTCCTTTTAAAAAAACAGCAACAAAACTTGAATAATCAAAGCTGTGTGACTACATCAGATTTCTTATCTGGAATCCTGAAATGCAAAAAATACTATATATAAAATTCTGAGAACCAAGGCCCAAGACTGGCACTATGCAAATGATGGGCCACCACTGTAGTCTGAAATTTCATTAGGTCTGCATAACATAGTGCAGATTTATAAAAGACCCAGATACAATTCCTAAGTTTGATATTCTTCAGATCTTACTCTGTTTTTCTGTATGAAAAGTCAGCCATTGCCACTGTGTTTCTAACTGACAATGAGTTAAACACTTTGCAAGCAGTACTCTGTATTTTTCCTCTTTATCATCTCCCTAAATTGGTTCTAGCATAATGTCAAGAACAGCTAAGGTACTTGAAAACTGCACAATTTCAACATTCATTAATGTTGTTCCAAGAGTACTGGAAAATCTTACTTGGGTTTAATTACATAGCTACAATCTCTTGTAGGAGAGAAAAAAACTAAAGCGTTAATAATAAACTGTAAGCCACCCTTTGGATTAACTAGAGCTCACTCTCCATTCAAAATATCTTCAATAAAGTACAAATGCATTCACTTTATGATATCTGTAATAAGAATAATTCAGCTTGAAGTCTCCCTCTTGTGATATGGAAAAGGGAGGTCTTTTGCACTTGTTTCTTTCACAGTCTTAAAAAGTTTTTTAAAAAAGTATTACAAGCAATTAAGACTGTTCTGTCTTAAATATTTAGTGGTGACCTCAATTTCTGGTTTCTGTTGCAGAAAGACAGCATGAAGTAATAAAGCAAACCATAAAAAAACAGATATTGTCTTTATATATTTTTCTCTAATATTTCAAGTGAAATTTAGTAGAATACAATTTACAAGTTTATTTGTGTTTGGTTAAACAGTAACTCCTGAAGCAGAGGAGCATAACACAACTAGAATGTATGTTCATTTTTGGAAGAAGTTTTTCACACTGGTAACTTTCATTCAATGTGATGTTATTTTCAATCAGTACTGTATGGTTTCTGAGCCAGGTGTTAGCAATTAGTCACTCATCTCAACTGTCATAGAAAAAATAAAATAATATTAACAACAGCTATTGAAACAAAGGCAAAATTATTATTTTATCAGTAATCAGGCAATATCTTTCTACCGGCTGCATAATCAAAAGCAGATGTATAATTCATTTAAGAAGTTAAAAACACATTTTAAATGTTTTAAAAGCTCCCAGTTATGTTAGAGGTACATATTCATAATATGTGAATAAGTAGAGATAGATTACTTTAAGATAGATTACAGATAAACATAGAATCATAGAATCATTTAAATTGGAAAAGATCTTTAAGACCATCAAGTCTAACCATAAACTTAACACTGCAAGTCCACCATTAAACCATGTCCCTGAGTGAAATCTCTTTAAATGTCTCCAGGGATGATGACTTGATCACTTCCCTGGGGAGCCTGTTCCAATGCTTGACAACCCTTTTGGTGAAGAAATTTTTCCTTTCACCAGCTCCATTGTCATTCTTTGGACATGCTCCAGCACCTCATTGTCCCTCTTGTAGTGAGGAACACAAAACGGAACACAGCATTCAAGGTGAAGCATCAACAGTGCCGAATACAGGGTGATGATCAAGTAATCATCATCCCTCATCCTGTGGTCAAACTACTTCTCATAAAAGTTATTGGCCTTCTGGCCACTTGGGAACACTGCTGGCTCATATTCAGCCAGCTGTCAACCAATGCCAACATGAAAATATTGAGAAGATAGCAATAAAGTGCAGTGTCATCAGACATATCATGTTAGAGTAACTGTGGTGATGTTAGTCACAGTGGATTGTATAGAGTGGCATTATAGAACAGTCTA
This sequence comes from Megaceryle torquata, assembly GCA_024611175.1. Classification (NCBI taxonomy): domain Eukaryota; kingdom Metazoa; phylum Chordata; class Aves; order Coraciiformes; family Cerylidae; genus Megaceryle; species Megaceryle torquata. The sequence continues at coordinate 26,053 of JANIJG010012208.1, forward strand.
TTTAGAAAGTACTAGAAACATAAAAACACTTCTTTGAAATAACACAAAATTAATGAAGTGAACCAGTAAGATTCTGAACTACACTATACAGTGAATTTATAAAATACAGTCATCTTGTAATCTGTATTTCTGCTAAACATGAAAAACCAGAAGACATTGCTATCAAATTTGATAGTGTAATGAGAAATATTATTAATATAAAATTAACACTATTGAGTATGGTTCAGTGTTGGTGAAAATATATGAATATGTAGCTATCTTACTAGGAAATATTATAAAGGAGAATATGACTATATTGTACATTTTATGAAGCTTTTTTTGTATATAAGTGCTAAATATGAAGCTTCTCAAACTAAAAAAACAGCAGTGATGAATAGTAATATTCACAGGCCACAATCCTTTTTTCTTCCATGATGGCTTAGTTAGGAGTTATTGGTTTAAGTTTTCATAAAGGTACCATGAAAGCAAACGAGGTAAATGACAGCAAAGTAAGATCCATACTTTTTTTTTTTCTCTTGCGGCATTCTACTTCTCACTCATGAAACATCTCTTCTAGCTTCATTACAGTTTAAATCAGTTCTTTTGTTATTACTTTTCACCTACTACTTCTGTATATTATTTATACTTTTTACTTATGCCATATTGATCTAGAAAGTTTGCTAAGCATTTATTTAGGCTCCTCATATAAAATTTTACTACCTAAAAGACCCACGAAACAAGCAAATCAGTTCTTCTGACATGTACTTAATGTTTTTAGCCCTTTTGCAAGCAAATTATTAATAAGGTTCTTCTAGTAAATCGTTGTGTCAATAAATAAATACACAGCTGATTTTATGTGAGAGGAGTGTTCATATTATAAAGTAAAATGCTTATAAACTCTGAAAAGGCAGAATTAAGCAAGCTATATAATAGAATTTTACCAGAGTATCACACTGGTTTTTATTCTATCCTGTTCAAATACTGCTCTGGAAGCATAATGACTCCAATGTTTTAGGATCAGTGAGCTTTTCTAGGGCAAGATCTTCCAGACCCTGTCATTATAATGCAGAGTGACTTCAGGAAAATTATGTTTCATTTTCTTTACCTGTAAGGTAGACAAGTGTTAGGTCAGCATCCATTGTAAACTGTCATGTGGTCTGTTGCTGAAATCATTATTACTTCTGCCACACAGCTTTTGGGTAGCTATTCCTGACTAAACATCTAATAATTTCTACAATATAACAATAAATTAACGAAACAAATAGAGAGAAACATAAATCAATGTTCAAAATTAAAGAAATTGCCAACTTGTGAATTTGTTATTAGCGACTTTTGTTTTCTCATGCTTAATAAAAACAGATGGCTGTATTTTATATACATAGTGTGTTTTATAAGAGTAGATTGCTCTATTTTATTAGACACAGTTAAGATTTTTAAGTTTGAATTAATGATCTAATAAATTCTTTTGTCATGATTTAAATGAATGTTTTGTTGTCTTTCTGAAGAGGGTGGAGCAAGAATGGACATCTCCTAATGGGTATGGAATACTAGGAAGTCTCTTTCATTGTGTGACAGTCTTACCTGTCTCTGTCATCTGCAGGAGATCCAGTATTCTAAAGCAACATTTTGCTGCAATATATTTTCTTCTCTAGCAAGTTTTTCATACAAACTTTATCTTATAGTACATCACACCTGGAACATGAATACTGGGACAGATTAATAAAGTTTTTGGATTTGCAACCTTGAAACAGAAACTTTGTTATATGGAACTTTTTTTTTTTTTTTCCCTGTATAAGATTTTGTGAATGTGTAGATGAAGCTGACCACGTATGTTAAAGTTCTAATTTAACTTTCGTAATTTGTCTTTGCTCATTTAATTTGTTTTCTGTGTTTATCAGGGATTAATATGTTCTTTTTTTAAGATTAGAGAGGAAATTATTTTACTAAACTGACTTGGCATCGTTGCTTGGATTTCAAGTTGTTGATGATATCCTGAAATTTATCAGAGTGCTTCATTTTTAATAAATGTCATAATCATTACAGTTGCTTTTCATAGCTTTGACTGGAAATACAATTAGGTTTATTTCCCCAACTCACTGTACTTTTAATTTTATTTTGTTTGTTCTTGATATTTACTTTCGTTACTGAGTGTGTGTTCATTTGAAAGAGATGTGAGACACCACAGAATAATATATTACAACTTCATACTCATTTTACTGCTTATTTCCATATTTTAATTGTAAATACTGAGTTGCTCATTTGTATGTTGGTACACCAGTGAGAACACAAAGATCTGAAATGACATGTGAAACATTCCTTGAACTAATACAATCTAAGCCTCCATTAAAGGGGATAATATTTTTTTTTTAAATATTATAGAAACTGTATCATTACAATTGCAATTCTAAATAGGGGTTCAAGTTAACTGAACATGCCCTAAATCATACAGCTCCATGGTTGTTGGTACCTCCAAAAAAATGCCTCAATATGTTCTGGCTATAATTTAAAGAAATTACTCAATAAATAACGTCTTGTCTGTCTTGGCAGAATTTAAAGAAAACTGTTCCAGAAACTCCCTCTGCACATACACACATACCAAATCCATTTTAAAAAATATAATTCAGTATTTTTGTCTATTTTATGAGTACATTTTATATGGATATAAACATACCCAGGTAGGCAAATGCAAACTATTTATAAAGTTAATTGTTAACAATTGTTATCCCATAGAATTTGATTCATTGATTGTCTCCATATGAGAGATTTAGCATTAACACGTAGAAATTTGTAAACCATGTACTGAAACAAATATATTAAATTCTACAATTTGTAATGTAATGTAGAAAAAATTAATATGCAAAAATAACCTAGAATATGAATGTATTTGGTGACAAAAAGTAAAAAGCAGCATGTGCAAAGCCATTTAAAAAATCAGCATGCAACCTTTAATAGACAGACTTTATAATGTTCAGAGAAAACCTGGAAAATTATTATCAGAACTAGAAATCAAAACAAGAAGACATAAAAGAAGGTAATTGTATGTGCAAATAGATAAATAAAATGGTATATATAGTAGCAGCAGTAAAAAGCGCACTTGTTCTCCTCTCTGAAATTTTATTTAGTGTATAAAATATCTTAATTAACTAGAAACTGCATTTTCCTACAGAATGGAGACTGGAAGTTATGGTCTTCTATGCCTTGACAGAAATTATCATTATGTATCTGAGATTCTACAGTCAATCTGCAAATTAAAAATTAAATATAAACTGTTATTTGGTTTTGAAATTGATAGATCATCTCATTTAATAGTATATCTCGTCTTTGATGACTCCATATCTTAATTTTCTTATTCTTCATAACTTACAGAGAGTTTTCTATCACAGGACTGTTATCAGAATGTCTCAATATTTTCAGAAATTGCTTGCTACAGGCATGATGTGCTAACTTATACTTTATTTAAATGGTGAATTAGATTAGATTTCTTATATTCACAGTAGAGTAGATTGCTGTTTATTTTTATGTCTTTTCATTTCCAGTCTATTTCCTGGTTATTTCTACAAAGCCTTCCCATTTTACCCGTTTTGAATCCTGTGTCTTGGAAATATATCTTTAATTTCCTCTGAGTCTGCACAGTTTTTAAATATTTAAGCATTATGTTTCCTCATACTTTTTACAGTGTTATTGGCATAATATTTCTCTTTCCAATTAGAAATAGAAACTGGAGATAAGATTTTATCTCTACATTTTCAGAGCTCATGTTGTTTATTCTTGTATAGAACAGAAAAAGTAGCAAGCACTCTATGGAATTACATTTTCAAAGTATTCCACTATGACAATAAATATGCTCATTTTGTGTGGGTTTGGGTTTTTGGGTTTTTTTTTTTGTGTGCATGTGTTTTGTAAGTTTGGTTGGTTTTTTTGTTGTTGTTGGTTGGTTTGTGTTTTTAGTTGATTGGGACTTATTTGTGTGTTTATTGTTGTTGTTTTTATTTAATGTAAATTTTAGGAAATTGTAACAAACTTAGTAAAACTGCCAAACATATGATTCTGTCTTGTAAGTAACATTTATATCGTTTAAAATATATGTCTGAAGACATTTTTCTACCATACACTATGCTAGAAGACAAGCAAGCAAATTTCCCTCCTGAAATGCTGACTTTTAATCAAAGTACTACAAAGCTTAGTTGACCTGTAATAATGGATAAAAAGATAAACTTTAAGGCAAGATTTTATTTTCATTCACTTGGAATAAATGCTACCCTATTTGTTAATATTTAATGACTATATGTGAAATTAATCTAGGCAGAACAAGATTAATGTTTATGAAATGTTACCTAATTGTCCTTGAAGAATAGATGCATAGATAGGCAAATGGCAAATAAGCAGAAGTATGAAGATTTTTCAGAAGTGGTAAGTCTGAAAATTTCCAGACTTTCTAATCATCATTCTCTAAATGAGACGTTTGGTGTTCTCCTTTTCAGTCTCTTTTAATTTTGTCTTAACTGGTGTCTACTCTGCTCCTAAATATTCCAAATTGAACTCACCACAGTGAGTGATGAAAATTATTAGCTTGTAATGAAAATTATCCTAGGTAAAGTTAGAGCTTGTACACTATATTTAAGGGTAAAGCAAGAAAGACGTCTAGGCTTTCTTTAAGGTCCGTTAAACTCAGACACTTCTAGAGCATAATTCACATTGTTCTAACAGAAATCTGAAGTCTGAATTTCCCTCTGGTGAGATCTATCTCCATTTACTATCACTCTGATTAGATACCAATAGTAAGGGCCAAAACTACAGAGTATTAATTTCATGCTACTCACAACCTGGTTCTATACCCTAATCAATGAGAAAACTAATTAAAATAATTAGAAGGTGTGGAGACAAGTATTGAAAATAAAGAAGAAGCATTACAGGGTAATCTGTATTTGGAAAATTGGGGAGTAAAGTAAATAAGGAAAATGAGAAATAAGAATGTTGTATTTAACTAAGTAACCTGAAGAACTTTCACATTGAGAGTCTAATGAAAAAAAATTACCTTAATCTCTCACCTTTTCCATTTATAAAATGGAGATTATAATATTTCCTTATTCACAAAACAGTTTTGAAAATAAATTGAGAGTATGGGCATACCATCACAGTAACATTACATGTACAAACAGAACAAAATTTCATTTCTGGAGCCGGATGTGAAAAACATGCAGTGCATAAAGCATAAAGTCATGGATGTAACAGTAAGAAAAAGCTTTAGCAAAAGATTATTTGATCAAGAAATTAATTTTAACATCATTATATTTACATCAAAAACATAGATATATAAGATTTGCATGAAGTATCTGATTTCTGTCATTCTCAACTCTTGTACTTGACCTTGTAATTCATACGAAATTTTAACAAATATATTCTGTGTGGTTGTATTTCTCCTTTATTTATTTCTCTTTCATGACCCAAAATTGAATTCATTACTCTTTTTTTAAAATACATTTTTGTAGGACCTCTTTACTTCCCTGAAATTGTGCTGAAGCTTTGTCAGGAAAACCAGTGTAACCTATAATTTTCCAACACCCAAAACCAGTTGGAGCTGCTGAATCCTAAGAATCAGATTCATCTCTACAGTTAGTTCTCAGCAAAAGGAGACACATTTCATTTCTAGTACTCCCTAGTCATGGGAAGTAATAAAATGGAAAAAAACCCAAACCAAACAAAGAAGTCTATGAAAAGATAACAGTTAGTGGCATATAATAAGAATACCTGTAGTATAAAGTGGATTTGGATTATATTATCGAAATGAAGACAGTTGTATTGAAAATGTCAACTACTGAACAGATCCATAAATATTTTTGTTAAATACCAGCCAATCAATAGGAACAATTCTTGTCCTGAGAGGCATAAAGGAATGTCTTCACCTGTTCTGCATGTGCTACATGTGATTTTCCAGATTCTGTCATGTGAAATGTACTAAACAGTGAGCTATAAAGTAATGTTTTATATTTTTTGTTGCTGTGATAAGTGAGATTTAAGATAATAGGATATGGCTGAAAGCTTTGCCATTCCATGAACCTTATGAAGAAGGAGTGATAATGAAAGGCAATATGAAATCCAATGAATGGCCTAAACTAAGGTTTCAAGAACTGGTACTGTTTTTGACTCCATGAAAAAAAACTATGGTGATTTTAGACCGAAGAAGCAGCTTTGCAGAGACCTTGCTTTGTTTTGCATTTCAGACCATTCTTTTGATTGTCTGAATGGCTTGTGAACCATGTGAGACACTTTGAGATTGGAGCTGCTAGATACAGGAATACAATCTACTAACTTCCCAGATGTATTCTCAGTCTTTTGGTGCTGGAATGGCAATCTGTAATTATCTTATTTGCCGCAAAGTATGTGGTACAACTTTATTTTTTTTCTTACTGAGAGCTGAAATAGGGCCACTCAATAATTTTAGGTCAATAGCAGAAAAGCTCATATGAAAACTATGAGGAATTGAAATGCAGTATTCTTTGGGCCATGCGCTGTAATCATTTGGCTAAACTTTGTGCATACATTATTTTATGCATGTGTGTATACAGAATAGAATCATAGAATATCTCAAGTTGAAAGGGACCCATAAGGATCATCTAGTCCGGCTCCCTGCTCCTTGCAGGACTCCCTAAAACTAAACCATATGACTAAAAGTGTAAACCAGATGCTCAATGAACTCTGACAGTATTGGTGATGTGACCACTTCCTTGAGGAGCCTGTTCCAGTGATCAACCATTCTCTCAGTGAAGAGCCTTTTCCTAATGTCCAACCTGAACTTCCCCTGATGTAGCTTCATTCCATTTCCTGGTGTCTTATCACGGGTCACCAGAGAGGGGAGATCAGAACCTCCCTCTGTGGTTTCCCCTTGAGGAAATTGTAGACTGTGATGAGGTCACCCCTCAGCCTTCTCTAAAACTGAACAAACCAAATGACCTCAGCTGCTCCTCCTAAATCTTGCCCTTGAAGTCTATCTTGGTTGCCCTCCTCTGGACACATTCTAATAACTTGATGTCCTTCTTATTTTGAGATGCCCAAAACTGCATATAGTACTTTAAGTGAGGTCACACCAGGGCATTGTAGAATGTCACAATCACCTCCCTTGACCAGCTAGCTGTGCTATGTTTGATGCACCCCAAGACACAGCTGGGCCTTGACAGGGCACATTGTTGACTCATATTTAACCTGTCATCAACCCAAACCTCCAGATCTCTTTCCGTGGTGCTGCTTTCCAGCCTCTCATTCTGCAATTTGTATGTATAACCAGGATTTAGGCCATCCAAGGTGGAGAATCTGGCACTTATTTTTTTTGTTTCCTATCTTTGATGATTGCCCAGCTCTCTATGTCTCATTGTAAGGAGCTACCATTGACAGAGTCCATAGCTCCTACTAATTTTGTCTCACAGGCAAACTTACTTAATGTACATTCTATTCCTGCATCCAGATCATTCATAAAAACTTGAAAGAACACATATATGCATATATTTGTAGATATGCATACACATATATGCTTTTGTGTAGACACGCATAGCATGTCCTATGGATGTAACACATACCAATGAACACAGAATTTAAGATACTTAATTTATGAAACATCCTAACCACTGTCTTTTGACAAAGATAATTGCATGTCTTATTGAGTAACTGGACTCCAAAGAGGCACAATTCATGTGAAAGGGGATGAACAACTAAAGGATTTGAATAATTCTGAAAGAAACTGTAGATGGGTATTAATCTCACTCAACTGTAAACATCTCTGCTGGATGTCCCAGTATACCTTTACAGTAAAAAGAAAGATATTAACACTTTTTGGCTATGATTCACATTCCTTATTTTAAAAGCCTACTTCAGAATTAGATTATTTACACTTGCTTCTCTCTATTGGTTATGAACAGTGTCTAGAGTACCAGCTCCTGTATAGAAATCTACACTGTAACTGTCTGAAGTTAAATTGTTTTGTGTTATGTAATGATAACCTTGGACCACTATGGAGTTAATTTTGGATGTAATTTTTGTATATTAACTATATTTTCAATTACTGATTTTTATTAGTATTTAAACATGCTTATGCCCATACTAATGTGATAAATTTCACATAATAAAAAGTAGAAATGTAGAAAAACTATAGATATTTTAGAAACCTCCAGAGCTGAGAAAGTTGTAGACAACACAAAAAGTGGCTTATACACTAGATGAGTGTGTTACCATTCTCTGAATGGATCTGGACAGTCTGGAGAAACGGGCTGACAAGAACCTCATCAAGTTCAACAAAGTGAAATACAAAATCCTTAACATGGAAACGAAATCCATGTGCCAACACTGGAAATTTCTTTACCAATTGACTAGAAAGCAACTTTGCAGGAACTGGGAGTCCAGGGGAACAACATCTGATCATAAGCCAGCAATGTGCTCTTACAGTGAAGGCGGCAAACAGCCTCTGTTTTCCAACACCTAGACAGCATCACCATCAGGTTGAGGGAGGTGAACTTTCCCCTCTTCTCAGCACTGGTGAGGCCACACTTGGAGTACTGTGATGCTGGTGTACTGGAAAAAGAGTCCAGTGAAGGGTTAAAAACATAGTTAAGGGACTGGAGCATTTCTGATAAACCCTGAAAATGCAAAATCAGTATTGGCACTTTAGATTCTCTCAAGGATGCTGAAACCCTGTTTTACACATGCAAAACCAGACTATTTCATATTCTGAGTCTATTTTGTAATTTCTTAATTTTTTAAAATCTTACTTCTTGCATCTGAACAACACACTGTAAATCTGTCTAGTGGAATTGTTCATTAATGCAATATGTAACCAAAATTAAAGAAAGACAAACATAGGTATTTATTTCACTGAAAAAAAAAAAAAAACTTTTAAAAGAATTATTGCAAATTAATGTAAAAGATGATTTTCTGAAAACACATCTTATTAATTGCTGAATTTTAAAAAAGAAAAATATTTAAACAAAAAAATGATGTGGATGAAAAAAGAAACAGGTTTAGTGAAGTTCTAAAAACAGAGGTGTCAGGGCCGTTTTACAGTTTTGAGATGTTAAAATTTTCAACAACTAACAGATTTTACCTTTTCTTTCTGCCCATATGGTTATTTATTTACATATATCTAGATTCAGAACTGTTCAAGGACTAAAACCAAACAAATAAGAAAATAAATCCTCAGACAGCTTTTAACCTTCCCCTCAGATAGCTTCTTAACCTTCTCCACACTTTAATTTGAAAGCCAATGAGTTACTCTAAGGTATAACAGTAAGTCAACCTGAAGGAAATCTTATAGCTGTGTAGATGATGCAACAAAACCGTAATGCACAGATGACTTCACTGTTACAAAAGTAATCAGATCCTCAAGTCAACTATGAAAAAACTGCACATTGTCAAGACATGTATTAATATACTCTAGTTTTTCTACGTGTATTAAAAAGTGTGCAGTGGATTTAAATGATCCCGGTGAAATATGTGTCACAATCATCAATCATCGCTTTTAGGGACTAAAACACCCAGTATTTCTTGAAAAGAACAGATGAAAGACCAAATTCTACACAGTATGTTTCTAGTTTAAACAAAGATAATAAATCCAGGATAGCTAAAAAACATCTAGTAACTGGAAAGAAAGAATAATATATATCATCATGTACATTATTAGGACAGCAATAATTTTGCACCTTTTTGAACACCACCTTTGGCATTCTAAAAGGTAGTCTCAATATTCACAAGTCCACTACTGTTGGTGGTGGGGAATGAGGAGAAAACACCAGTAAAACACAGTTGCAACCTTTAAGATGGCTTTGAATATATAGACTAAATCTAATCATTAGCTTTCTTACTGGTACATACATGATATACTAATAAATTTAAAAAAATTCATTCACATGTTGTGACTTAAAATAACTATTTCTCTTCAAATACAAAAAGTGTTAAAGCCTGAGTAATTTTCTTGATTGTCTTAAACATTACTGAAGCTATAGAACATTTTGTATTTGGAGAAAAAAATAGAAAAAATTACAATGGATCCATGTATTTATATTAATGTAAAGTATGTTAGTTTTCCATAATCATGGAATCATAGAATTGTAGAATGGTTTCAAATGGAAAGGATCCTTAAAGCTCATCTAGTCCAATCCCCTTGTCTTGTGCAGGGACATCTTCCATAAGATCATGTTGCTCAAAGCCCCATCAAAGCTGACCTTGAACACTTCCAATAATGGAATATCTTCAACTCCTCTGGACAACCTGTCCCACTGTCTCACTATCCTCATAGTCAAGAGAGATTATTCCCGTCTAAATCTACATGCTCAGTTTAAACCCTTGTCCTGTCACTACAGGCCCTTGTAAAATGTCTCTCTCCATCTTTCTTATAAGCTCTCCTTACATATTGAAAGGCTGCAATAAGCTGTCCCCAGAATCTTATTTTCTCCGGGCTAAACAACCCCAACTCTCAGTCTGTCCTCATAGGAGATGTGTTCTATCTCTCTGATTATTTTTGTGATCCTCCTCTGGACCTTCTAGAACAGGTCCAGTCTTTCCTCTATGGGGGACCCAGAGCTGGATAAAGTATTCCAGGTGGGGTGTCACAAGAACAAAGTAGAGGGGCAGGTAATGCATCTTATTACGCAGACCAGGATATTATTTGCCTTCTGTGCTGCAAGCACACTTTGAAGCAAATTTTTCAACCCCATTATCCCCAGCCTGTATTGATATTGAAGGTTGCCCCAGTCCAGGTGAATGACTATGTACTTGGCCTTCTTGAACTTCTTGAGGTTTTCATGGGTCCACTTGTTAAGGTCACACTGCATGGTACCCCTTCCTTCAAGCCAATCAACTGTACCACTCAGCCTGATGTCATCCCCAAACTTGCTGAGACTGCACTCAATACCACTGTTGAAGATATTGAACAGTACTGGTCCCAAAGCAGACTCCTGAGGGACAATACTCATTATTGGTTTCTACTTGGACGTTAAGCCGATTAACTATAAATCTTTGGACATGACAATTCGGCCATTTCTTTATCCATTTAACAGTCCATCTATCAAACACATCTCTCTCCAATATAGAGGTAACAATGTTGGTAACATTGGTTAACTAGGAAGAGAACAATAGATCGTGGAAACCCCAAGGTAAATCAAGGTTCTTATTATGGATCCATTCACCAATACAGGTTAGAAAGCGGCTGGTACCTATTAGAAAACAGGTCCCTGGAGAGGGACCTGGGAGTCCTGGTGGAAAACAAGTAAACCAGGAGCCAGCAGTGTAGCCAAGAAGGTAAATGGTATTCTGGGGTGCATTAAGAAGAGTAACCAGAGAGTCAAGGGAGGTTCTCCTCCCTCTCTATTCTTCCCTAGTGAAAGAGCATCTTATTACCATCTAGGTAAGGTGCTCAAGGATATTGTGTAGCAGTGGTCCTGGTAGAGTTACATAATGGTTGGACTTTACGATCTTAAAGGTCTTTTCCAACCATAGCAATTCTGTGATTCTGTAAACATTTGTCTAATAAGGAAAGGCTTAAAGCCCTGAGGCTGTTTAGCCTGGAAAAGGGAAGACTGAGAGGGAATCTTATTATTGTTGAAGGGTGGGTGTCAAGTAGAAGGGACCAGTCTCTTTTCAGTTGTGCCCTGTGACAGGACAAAGGGTAATGGTCACAAACTGGCACACAGGAAGTTCCACCTCAACATGAGGAAAAACTTCTTCACTGTGAGAGTGACAGAGCAATGGAACAGGCTGCCCAGAGTGGTGATGAAGTTCTTCTGGAGAGGTTCAAAAGCTGCCTTGATGCAATGCTCTGCAACCTGCTTTAGGTGAACCTGTGTTGGCAGGGGATTTGGAATAGTTGATCTCCAGTGGTCCCTTCCAACTTGTACCATTCTGTTATTCTGTGGTTAATTTTCTTCGAAAGAGCTGAGTTTAGTGCCAGGTCTTACACAGATCATGTTTTATTACCCCAATCATGTTTATTTGGGTAATGCCTTAGAGTATACTAACAATTCAAAATTTCTTCTAAGGACTTTTCAAAGAATAATAGAAAATCCCTTTCAATAAATGCAGCATAAATGATTAATTGTTAAAAAACAAAGACAGACAAGGGAACAGTGCAATAAGGTGCAATAGAGGAAAAGAGAAGGCATTGTGACAGAATAAAATTAATTCTGCAGAATGTGAGAAGGATTCCATTCACAAAATCTGAGTCAAAGTTTTTTTCCTAGTGGAACATCCTGCAGGTAGCAGTAAGCAAGATAATGCTTATAAATAATCAAGAAATGTGAAGCTATTTTAAAAATTTTAACTTTCTCATTCATGCAAATATTCAGAATTCACAATTTTATTTGTTCTACTTTGTTTCTTCTTTGATAATCGTATTAAAAATCATGGTGGATGAATAAGTCTTCTACCTTTCACCCATTTTTCAATATTCCTAGCTGAATCCAGATGGAACTTTTGAATATACTCAATACCTCATGCTCCAGTGAGGTATGCATAATACACAAAAGGATAGCCAGACTTCTGCCTGTTACAATATGAAACTAAGACATTTGTAGGTTTGAGTACTTTGGCTAAAAGAGGCTTTCTCACAAAAATGTCAATTACGACTTAACAGTTCTGGTAGTTTTAGAACCTTAAAATGTAAGAATATGTAAGAGAAATCTCAGACAAGAGAGTCTGCAATGGAGAATTAGACTGTTTTCTCAGTGTGGTGATTCTGCCCAATAACCTATATGTATAAATTATTTCTCCTAATTAAGACTTTAATTAACATTGGTAATTATAATTTTAAGTAAATGGATATGGTATCAGTCTGTAAATAGCGGCTTTCACTCGCTTTGTTAATATCTAATTTACTTGCTCTAATTATCTTACTAAACACCAATAAAATGCTTTAGTATACTTTACAGTCTATTAATAGCAGTTCAATTACTTTTCTATTGCTTGTGTAATTTAGAACTAAATAGCAACAACATTTACATTTTAGCTTTTGCAGCCTATAAACGTTATTATAATTAATATTTAATTGCAATACATATCTGAATTTGGTGTGAGTTTATGAAATATTAATAGGAGCTAAGTGTACAATGAAACATGAAAAGGATATCTATGTGTTCAATAATATTCTGACAATTATTCAGGAAGTCGTTTTTCATCTCTGACCATCAAAACATGTTTAATCAGAAAAACAAGTAATGAAATAAACAATACTTATTCAAATAATGCATTGCACCAGACGTTTCATGTATACATTTCTCTCTCATGGTAGGTTAAATCTCAGTGCCAGATACATTACAGTGAAAAGTACTTTTTGCTTCCTCCATTTACTAAGGGGTGGAAGAACTTCAATAGAAATCCTGTTTGTCACAAGTATTCATAAATAATGTTTCTCTAATGACTCAAAGTTGAATATGATCCACCATAACCTGAGACCAATTATAGTAGAACTACTAAAATGTTGTAGGTGATTCATGTGGGACAAAGTAAGCAGCTTCTGTGGCACATAGCACCAAATAAACTAAGTGTGGGTATTTGTCGCAGACCTGTTCAGGCACCTGAGCTTTTCAGAGTATGTGTTCTTTCTGCACTTGTTTACAGTAAAAGGTGAGGCACAACTTAAATTTATGGATATAAGTCAAGCAGAGAGATAAATCAACATCTAGCTTTTCTTTCCTTCCCAGGAACCATTTCTCAGTTGTTTTGTAAAAGGAAATTCCAGTACTATCTAAGCAAATGTGCCTTATGTTTAGAAACATAAGTCTATATTGTCTCTACTACATTATGTTACAAAACTTTAAGTGTCAGTCATAGTAGACAGTTGGTAATAATAAGGTGTCTATAGCTGTCAGGCACTACTCAAACTGAAGTCACACTTAGAAGAGAACATTATACTTATCTTCTCTGATACCATGATAGTGCAGTACACAAAAATTCCCTGCATTATTTCTCTGTCATACAATTTCTGTTTCTAAAACAGATTAGAAATATATTTCCAGCAGTGGCAATGTGCAAAACTGTTATTTGTTTATTTATTTATACTTTGTTAGTTTGTACTAAAGGAAAAACTGCATTTTGTGAGAGATTTTTATTTTATTTTGTTTTTATTTTTTTATTTTATTTTATTTTAATCACCTAAAAATTATGAGGAGTATCTTTGTACTTGTATGATAAGTACCAACATTTTTTCTTTCCTCCAACATTTGTTTAGTTGCTTTAGACATTACTATATTTAATGAGCTGTCAGTCTGTTTCTAGATGACCAGAGAGAAATAATATCAACCATCTTAGGATAGGAGAGGTTGTCCTGTTATGTTACTCCTTCATCAGGGCTAACCAGTAGAATGGCTGCCAGCCCCTTAAAAAAGTATTGGAATATTCCTTTGGAGTGTCTAGTAACATTGCTGAGAAGAGAAAGGAATATACAGTGACTAAAAGATATCTCTAATGTACTACTCAAGTCTTACTGTGAGACAAATAACAAAAGCAATGAGTGAATGTACATAAGGGTTTTGTTTTGTTTGGTTTTAGTGTTTTGTTTGGTTGTTGTTTTTTTTTTTCCTCTTGAGCATTTATCTGAACAAAATCTTTACTAAGATTTAGAAGGGTTTGTCTGAACACTAATGAGGTATCTTATGGTAGAGCAGCTTCACCAATCCCCACTTAAAGGAATTTTAAAAAGTAGGTACAGTTGTTAATGTAGAAAAAGAATATATATTTGTATTTTAAGGTCATTTGACTCTGTCATTACCAGATTTAATTAATTTGTTTTATTTGTGTCCAGTGCAAATCTGTTCTATGTTTATCCTCACAAGGGAGCTCTGCCATGGAGATAACTGTTTTATAAATGTTCAGTATGAACTGTATTAGCTGAGCTGGTGTTAATCAGCTTAGGAATAAAGAATTTCAATTGATTAACTCTGACAAAGTTATATGCATATATAAACACACACACCCTTGTTGTGAATTTGTACATTAATAATAAAAAATGCACTTCCATATATCACAACAGGCTCTCTATACTGCATGAAATTGCATAGTTCTGTTTATTTCCTATAATGGTACTAAAATTAAACAAAAAATAGAATACCAAATAATTTATTTTACTAAAACATAAGGCAACCATTTTTCAAACATAACTTTGATACACCTTGTCAAGAATTGTGGAGCTTCTTTCAAGCATGAACTGAGCTTCATAACTTCATAACTGGTTTACAAGGAAGGGAAGAATCAGCACTTTATATATGGAATGCTTCACATATTCATGGTTTTCAGGTGAACTGCTTTCATGAGAATATGAGGTGGGCAGCCACCAAAAATTAAAAGGAATGATTATTGAGAGGAGATGGTTAGGCATCAGAGTGACAAGAGTCTTCTAGTTATGGCACACATGGAGGGTGTAATGCTTAATATCAAATTTACTTACCTGGTGACAGCTAATGTTATGTGGGATTTCTGATTTAGCAGAGTGATGAAAATTATACCAAAAACACTACACAAACATAAATGGCACATAGTAGAATACAGCAATTGCGATACACAGTTCAGTCACAGGATCAATGTGATTCCCATTACCAGCCTCTATAATATGCTCACTTAGGCTGAGGGAAGAACTTGTTGCTTGCTACAACTACCTGTAAAGAGGTTGTAGTGAGGTGGATGTTGGTCTTTTCTGCCAAGTAACAACTGATTGCATAAGAGGAAATGCCCTCAAGTTGCTCCAGGGGAGGTTTAGGTAGAATAATAGGAAAAGTTTCTCCATTGTAAGGGATGATCAAGCATTGGAATAGTCTGCTAAAGGAAGTGGTGGAGTCACTGTCCCTGGAGGCATTTAAGAGATGTGGTGCTTATGGACAAGATTTAGTGGTGGACTTGGCAGTGTTAACATTTGTAGTTGTACTTTATGATCTTAAAGGTCTTTTTCAACATAAATGATTCTATGATTCTGTGACACTGGGTGTACCCAGTCACCAGAAAGGAAGACATGGATTAAACCTAAAATGATTTTGTTAGTTGCATCGTTTTTGTATTATATGTGGGGCTGAGCCATGTATTCACTCCTGATATAGGGACTTGTATGTTGCTTATATGTTGCTTGTATTTTGCTGACTTGGGCTGATTTGGAGGCAGGTGTTTGGTTAATCCTGTCAAACAGAGAAGATAAATAGTTGTAACATCCCTGAGAGAAGAATGAGGGCCAATTTTATAGGTTTAGTTGAGTATTTCCTCAGCCTCCGCAGGTATGGTTTGAACTAGTATTGAAGGCTCAGATGATGGCCCACGGACTACAAGGCATGCACGGGAGCCTGGGGTCAAAAGTTTAGCTGTGAGGAAGACATCTTGCTTTATCCTCAAGACCCCTAGTGACCACCACCAGAAAATACTACACCTGCTTAAAGGGGAGGAGACATCATCTGCATGTGAAGCGGGGATAGATAATGCATATGTATAGGCACATTGTGAAACCTATTGAATATGAAATGTTTAACACTGTGAAAGTTACACAAGACTGCCTGAGGCACACGCGTTTGTGGTGGGGCGACCCCCTGTATGACCAGTGCTGAATAAACAACCTACTTTATAACTATCCTAGTTGTGGAGTCTGATTTCCGCAAGTCACTCTCTCTTGTTGATGTGGCTGACTTGGGAGAAACAATTACACCACCAGTTTATCCACTCACCTGTGATACAGTCCATTAATCCACTCAACTGGCAAAAGTCTCTAAAGGGATATTACAAACGGAAAATAGCCAAATATTTCTATACCATCCAATAGATATTTATTTGTACTTGGAAATGCTATTTAATAAGTTTAGCTTCCTGTATCTTTAAGGTCTTTTGAAATGGTTACAGTAAGTACAAAGATGTTAAATGTAAACACTTGTATCCAAAACCTGTTTCCATTGTCTTTATATGGAATACTTACATTTAGACATATTTTATATTCAGCATTTAGCATGAGCAAGAAATTTAAGATCAAGTGAATAATACATAGTTTCAACATTTTGAGCAAGTTACAGGTTTTTATTACACTGATTTGTACCACTTAATATAACAAAATTTAGTACGCAGCAGGTGCTATTCTGGGAGGGAAAATTTTAAAAATGCTGTTAAGAGGAAATGTTTTAGAATGAGATTTTTTTTTATTATTAGTTTGTAGGAATAGTACAAACACAGAATAGTTTGAAACCATAGATCCATATTTTCTGAAGAACACTTAGCTTGGTTTAATCAGTCATAGAAAATTAATAAAACATAATAATTTTTTCTCTAGCATTTGTTAATAACCAATAAAAATAATCTAAACTGTTATCCTTTCTTGGGAAATTACAGTCATAAGCTAGGATTAAAATAAATCTGATAATAAGGTAATCCATAGCTTTTATATATAACTAGAATTAGACTTGACATAGAAATTTGCATTACTATCTAGTAAAAAAGGTGAATAAATCCAAAGAAAGGTAAAATACAAGTTAGTTGAAGCTTTATTTTTAAATGACAATATATAAAAAAACAATTTGAGGGGAAAACAAAAAGGCTATTCAGTGGCAACCACTGAGCACTGCTGGGTTTTTTTTGTCTTTTTTTCTCTGTGGGAACCAATGTATTGTCAAGCAGATGCTTCCTTTTGTGCATACTCTCTGCTTGGAATTTAGAAATAAAATATTTACTCTGCACTAATGAATTATTTTCTTGTTATTTCCAAAGTAATTTTTAAAGAGCACATTGACTGGAGAAGGAAGCACCTCTGAGCTGAGTCTTCCAGTTTTAAAAGTAGTATCTTTTTTTTAGATGCAAGAAATAACATTTATGAGAATTATTGTAGAAAAATAATAGTGAAGATGAGATCAAGGATGCAAATTAATATATAAGGATCTAGAAATTAAATGTTTGCTCTGTTAGTTCCCAAATAGTTTAATACTGGAGCTTTAGATACACCAATGAGACATGACTCATTCCCTGAGCAATCTGTAAGAACTCAGTCTGGGAATCTCAAAGGGTGAAACTTTGTCACTGTTTCAATTTTAAAAGAGAAAAAAAATTCAAAAACTTTAGTCTAAAACCATAACTTCTTTTTCTAAAATTTTCTACTAGAATTTTTATTCTGTGTAAAGTGTAAGAGAAAATAATATCAGAATTTGCTTTTCATGGGTTTACATAGAATTAGGTTACCTATATAGTAGTATGATAAAATAACACCACTACTCAGAGGGGTGGATGGAAATAAATTAATAATAACTTCTATATTTGCCATATGGGGTTAGATTTGATATTAATGGGTTCATGATGAAAAAACTGCTAATGACCATGCTGATGAGGAAAAACATTCTCCAAATATGAGTTTTGCAACTCATCACAAAGAACAAACACACTTTACTGAATCAGTGGGAGGTACTGTTGTGCAGATGGTATGGTAGGTCCCAAAGCCTAGATGAACAGCTGTGTTAACAATCAAGAAACTGAGAAATATCTAACTTTGTAACAAAGAATAAGTTACTTGCATTTAACCCATCTCAGTGCTGATGTAAGCTAGTTGCAGGAAGTTTGAAGACCACTACAGATAGGAAAGGATATGAAATGATGGTCAACTGGCTGAAGTAGATGCAATACAGTTCCTTACAGTATTGTGTGTACATCATAAGGTATTGGGGGGCTGTGTGTGTGTGGGGGGGATGTATGCTGCAGAGGTGGCCTCTGTCAAGAAGAGGCCAGGAGTTACCTGGAGCAGGACAGATCCAGTAAGCTCAGCAACAGACCCACCACTGGCCAAAGACAGCTCAATCAGCAAAGCTGATGGTGCCTCTGTAAAATCATAGTTAAGAAAGGGAAAAAATGTTGAGCAGCAGTATGCATAAGAACGGAGTCAGTAAATAAAAGTGTGAGAAAGAATCCCACAGATACCAGGATCAGGGAAGAAGGAGGGCGAGGAAGTGCTCCAGGTACCTAAGCAGATGTTCCCTTGTAGAGCATGGAGAAACCATGGTGAGGCATGTACAACCCTGCAGCCTATAGAGAGGACCATGGTGGAGCAGATATTCACACTACAGCCCATGGCGGAGCAAGAGAATATTCCCTGAAGGAAGATGCAACCCAAGGAAGACCCATGCTAGAGCAAGTTTATCTTGAAGGACTACAGACCATGGGAATGACCCATGCTGGAGAAGAAAAGTGTGATCAGGAAGGAGCAGTAGAGAGGAGCTGTTACAAACTGATCTCAGCCTCCCCATAACCCCAAACTTGTGCACTGCTTAGAGAGGGTGGAAGGCAGTAGAAGAGTTTGAAACAAAGCAGTGAAGCATAGAAAAAAAACAGGGAAAAAGATGCATTAACTTTAATCTTTCTTTCTCTTCATCCAATTCTATTTTAATTGGCAATAAGTTATTTTTCTTCATGTTGAGTCTGTTTTTCCCATGATGATAATTGGTAATTATCATAGGTCATATAGGTAATATAGGTCATATAGGTAATTATCATAGGTCTTTATCATGACCTATGAGTTTTTCATCCTATTTTGTCCATCTGTCCCATGAAGGAAAGGGAATGAAAGGGTGGCTGGCTGGAAGTCTGGGAGCTAGCAAAAATCACCCTGCTACATTAATGCAAAACATACCTAAAATATTCTGCAGAGTGACTGATAGTTTAGGTGAGCAAAGAGAATAAAACAAGGGAATCAAGGTAGTGACCTAATACTATCAAGGAAAACCATTATATTAAGGATGAGCAGCATAACCTCAGTAATCAGAGAAAAGTGAGATATGATCAAATCTAGGATAAAAAGTCTTCTGTTTATTTTTTGTAGACTTACAGTTTATACATCCTGTAGTTCTTCATGGTACACACCATAGTGATGAGTGATTCATGCTTTAGCCATAGTAAGAGGGAATAGCTGTTTGCCATCATTGTAAAGATTTCCTTGTCTACAAACAATAAGTATAACAAAACAATTCCCTCCATTGGCTTAGAAGCATAGAATGGTAGATGTTGGAAGGGACGTCTGATGATCATCCAGTCCAACCCCTCTGCCAAAGGAGGATCACCCATGTCAGGCCACACAGGAACATATCCAGGAGGGTTTTTAAAGTCTTTAGAGGAAGAGACTCCACAACCTGTCTGGGAAGCCTGATTCAGGCTCCATCACCTTCACAGTGAAGAAGTTTTTCCTCATGTTGAAGTGGGACTTCCTGTGTTCTAGTTTGTGCACATTACCTCTTGTCCTGTCACAGGGCACCACTGAAAACAGACTGTTCCTTTCAACATGACACCCACCCTTCAGATACTTATAGACATCGATAAGGCTTTGTCTCAGTCTTCTCCAGGTTAAATAGTCCCAGCTCTCTCAACCTTTCCTTCTAAGAGAGATGCTCCAGTCCTCCAGTCATCTTCATCGCGCTCTACTGGACTATCTGCAGAACTGCCCTGTCTCTTTTGAACTGGGGAGACCAGAACTGGACACAGTATTCCAGGTGTGGCCTCACAAAAGCAGGATAGATTAGGAGGATGACCTCCCTTGACCTACTGGCCACATTCTTAATGCACCCAGGATACCATTGGCCTTCTTGGCCACAAGGGCACATTGCTGTCTCATGGGAGCAGAGAATAATGAGCAGATCTTATGGATGCATTACATAAAGCACAAGAATTCTTGATCCTCAGGCAGGATCAGGCAAAAAAAGGCAAGAGACCAGCATGGCTAGTCAAACTAAAGGGCAAGAAGGAAATGCACAGGTAGTGGAAGCAGGGACAGGTATACTGGAAAGAGTATATAAGACACTGCCCAGCTGTTGTATGGGTGGATTGATAGTCTGAGGTCAATAATATGGACTTCAACAAGGCCAAGTGCTAAGTCCCACCCTTGGGCCACAACAACCCCAAACAATACTACAGGCTTGTGAGGCTTCGGGAGGAATGGCTGGAAAGCTTCTTGTCAGAAAGGGACCTGGAGCTGTTGATAACAGCTGGCTGAACATGATCCAGCAGTTTGCTGAGATGGCCAAAAAGGCCAATGGCATCTTGGTCTGTATCAGGAATAGAGTGGCCAGAAGGAGTAGGGAAGTAATTGTCACACTGTATTCTGCACTGGTGAGGCCACACCTTGAGTGCTGTGTTCAGTTTTGGGTGCCTCAGGATAAGTAATTTTGGTCCTGGAGCAGGTCCAGAGAAGGACAAGAAAGCTGGTGAAAGGTCTTGAGAATAAAGTCTTACGATGAGCAGCTGGGGGAGCTGAGGTTGTGAGGAGTTAGGTCTGTTTTGCCAGTGATGGTAAAAGTACATAAATTTCTGTCATGGAAAATTATGAAAAATTCCTAAATGTATTCAAACACATGGTTCAGTGTGACTATTAGCACTATCAAACTAACATCTATATTCCCATATTTAGTGCTTTTAATGACTTATTTGAATAATGTTGGGATATAGCTATTTTTCCAAAAGTGAAATATCATTCATTCTTATTAAATTGTTCTTCAGAGACTTTGAGAATCCAGCAGCACTGACATAAAATGACTGAATAAACATTGACATTTTCTGTCAATCAATCCTAAACTAAGGAGGATAATTCAGTCCCACCTGTGGATTTATCTTTGTGTTCCAGAAAGAAAGTCTGATTTTATTAGTTCATTATTTTAGACAGTGTTTTTCTTATTTCCTTATTGCTCTCTAAAAAAAAAAATTCCTTATCCACACTCTCCAGAGAAACTCTTATTGCCAACATATTTAATTGAAATTTAAATACTAAATTAAACTGTTGCTTTTAATGCTTTTATGTGTGTATGTGTCTGTGTGTCTGTGTGTTATTTTATGCAAGGATTACCAACAGTATTTTGCATCTGGTTTATAGGCACTGTCTATGTTATTGAAAGTGCACTAAAAAAATTTCCTTACAGACACTAACCAGTTTTTAAATTATTTCACGGCCATAAGGATGTTATTACATATTGTCCAACAGACAATTGAGAAAGTGAGAGATGATCCAGAAAAATGGTCAAGAAACACGGTAATTGACAAGTGCTGAATAACTTCTTTGAATGCTTCAGTATATCCTTAAAAACAAATAATAATTGCCACATAAGGCTCTATATTATCCCATTTAACTGTAAATCATTCCATTTATGATTTCCTCTTTAATTTAGCTGAGTAACCAGCTTTTATAAATTATGACAATGTGTTCTAATAGTAAACTTCTTGTGAAAATATTGTTCTGTCTAAATAATCTTTATGTATATTATGCAATAGTTTCTTTTTTATTTCATTCCTTTGTTCTCCTATTAGTAGCTCCTGAATAACTTCTCAATCATAGAGTTCTAGTGTATATTTACAAATAATTTTACAAGATTATATTTACTATATTATTATAAAGAAGTGGATAGTTCTTGTTTTTTCCTGTTGCGCTCAGTAGAATTAAATAATGTTGACTGAATGAGCATCATCAAGTCTTGGTTTTGAAGCTACAATTTTTTTTAAATTACTGTAAAACCATGTTCCATTTATTTTTGTCAGCTGACATAATACTGTCATTTTTCCATCTACAATCTGGTTGATTCAGTTTTACTAAAACAAGGTCTGGGTTTCTTTACCAGGTATTAAACTACATACCTATTAGGAATCAGGACTATTTTCCAGTGATTCTGATGTTTATCTGTGAAACAGAATTAATACTGTCAGCTCCTGCTCTTTCTGATGAACTTATTTAGATAAAATCAGTAAATGTGTGGGCAATTGAGTATTTTATGTTTGTACACTAGCAGAATGGAGATTACCTTAACTGGGGTCTTGTTCTTAATATTTCTCAGAGCAAACTTACCTGTCAATGCACTGAAATTGAGCCTATAAATGTAAATATCAACCTTCAACAACTGTGTCTTCACTTCATGGCATACTGTCTCATAAAGAAGCTAAGTCAGTATACCAAATAATTTTCTTCAAGTTAAAAAAAACCAAAAACCAGAAAACACAACCTTTCAGATAAATAATGTGAAAGACTTCTACAAACAGGAAAGATGACTGACTGTTCTGTAACTGTACCAGGTTTGGCTCCACTGAAGTCCTTCAAAATTATCCTGGTAAACCACTCTGCACAAACATTCCTCAAGTACTCCCAGATACCATCATCAAATGACCTAATAAGTTCAATATATGTTAATTTTTTTGATAGACATGCAGCAAATCTAAAAGAAAAGAGGGAGCAGAGGCAGGTCCACGTTCAGGGCAGCAATCAAAATAATGCCTTATACCAGACCCTTGACAGGGGACAATGGCAACAAGTTCCTGCCTGGTGAGGCAGGCATGTTGCCTCAGTTATTCTCCCAACCTCCCAGAACAAGTTTGATGCCCTGCAAGTGCAGCCAGACAATGAGGAAGATGAATCACCTGGCTTGGAAGCGTTCCCAAAACTAAGGAAGCCCAAACCCAACATCCAAACATCTTCCATCAAAAAAATGAGAAGAGTCACTGCTACAGGTGACTCCCTCCAGAAGGAAACTGAAGGCCTAATATGCAGACCTGACCCACTTCTAAGGGAAGTCTGCTGTCTCCCTGGGGCCTGAGTTAAAGATGTGGTAAGGAAGCTTCCTACCCTGATACAACCTACAGATTATATACCATTACTGACCTTGCAGATAGGCAGCGATGACCTTGAAAGAAGAAAACTGAGGGCTATCAAGAGAGACTTCAGGGCCTTGGGACAACTGGTTAAAGGAGTGGGAGCACAGGTGGTGCTCTCCTCTATCCCCACAGTCACAGGTACCGACGCAGAAAGACTGAAGAGGACTATCTAGGTTAATTCATGGCTTCGTACCTGGTGCCAACAAGAGAAATTTTGTTTTTTTGACCAGGGTTCAATTTACATGAGGCCAGGCCTGCTGGTGGCAGATGGGGTACATCTTTCTCAAAGGGGGAGAAGGTTTTTATCACAAGAATTGTCTAGGGTCATTGACCGAGCTTTAAACTAGATTCAAAGGGGGAAAAGGGAAAAACCAGGCCCTCTGGAAATAAGCCTGGGATGTTTATAGGGCAGGGTACCAGCTTCACTGCTATTTCAGGGGAAGTAGGAGAAAATGAGCCATGTGAAGGTAAAGATGCGGGAGCTGTCAATGAGCTTGGACTCACAGTAGAACATGGGAACGATCAAGCAGATGAGGAGGAAGGGGATAATGATACCATCAGGCCTTCATTTCACAAGAGGAGGGACAACAAATCAGGGTTGGAAGGAAGGGGGTCTACTAAGGAACTTCAGCCCCTTACCCTGCAGCATGCTGGGGACACAGCAGCACAGCCAAAATCTGACAGAGATGAGCCAGGGGCTCCTAGTAACAGCCAACTGGAAAACATCAGGGGAACACCTCAAGGGAATTAATGGGTGTTTCTCTGGAAAGGGGACACAACCAACTGCCCAGCTGAAGTGCCTCTACATGAATGCATGCAACATGGGCAACAAACAGGAAGAGTTGGAAGCTACTGTGCTGCTGGAAGGCTACGACATAGTGGCCATTACTGAAACCTGGTGGGACGAATCCTACAACTGGAGTGTGGCTATTGATGGCTACAAGCTGTTCAAAGGGACAGGAGGGGAAGGAGGGGTGGAGGCATTGCCCTCTATGTTAAGAAATGGATTGGATGTGAGAAAATTTCTCTAAAGAATAGCCACGAGCAAGTCAAAAGCCTATGGGTAGGAATTAGGGACCAAGGCAACAAGGAGAACCTTGTGGTCGGAGTCTACTATGGGTCTCCTGATCAAGGGGAGGCTATTGATGAAGCATTCCTACTCCAGGTACAGGAGGTATCGCACTCACAGGCTCTCATCCTGCTGGGGGACTTCAATCACCCCGACATTTGCTGGAAAAGTAAAATGGCCAGCAGTAGGCAGCGTCAAGGAGGCTCCTGGAGTGCCTTGATGATAACTTCCTGGGACAAGAAATAGACATCCCTACTCAAGAGAATACAATACTGGATCTACTGGTCACCAGTGCAGATGAGCTTGTCAGGGCTCTCAAGACTGGAGGCAGCCTGGGCAGCAGTGACCATGCACTGGTGAAATTTGCACTACTAAGGGTCACAAATCAGTCAAGGAGCATAGTCAGGACCCTGAATTTCAGAAAGGCAAACTTCCAGCTCTTCAAGGAGTTAATTAGCAGGACACCCTAGGAAATGGTCCTCAGGGAAAAGGGAGCAGAGCAAAGCTGGCAGATCTTCAAAGACACTTTCAATAGAACACAAGAGCTCTCAATCCCTAAGCGTAAGAAATCAAGTAGGAAAGGGTAGAGACCAGCATGCCTGAGTCACGACCTGCTGGTCAAACTAAACAGTAAGAGTGAGATGTACAGGCAGTGTAATCAGGGAGAAGTATCCTGGGAAGAGTACAGAGATGCTGCCCAACTGTGTAGGCATGAGGTCAGGAAGGCAAAGGCACGGTTAGAGCTGAACTTGGCAAGGGACCCAAAAAATAACAAGAAGGGCTTCTACAGGTACACCAATGAATAAAGGAAGGAGAAAGAACACATAGGCTCCTGAAGAACAAGAACAGGGAGCTAGTGACAACAGATGAAGAGAAGGCTGAGGTTCTCAATGACTTTTTTTCCTCAGTCTTTACTGGAAACCTCTCTCCCAACACTTCCCAAGTCAAAAAAAGACAAGGCGGGAATCAAGGTGGTGAAGTCATTGCATTGCATGTGAAAATCAGGTTCATGACCTCCCGAGGAACCTGAACATAC
Source organism: Megaceryle torquata (assembly GCA_024611175.1). Classification (NCBI taxonomy): domain Eukaryota; kingdom Metazoa; phylum Chordata; class Aves; order Coraciiformes; family Cerylidae; genus Megaceryle; species Megaceryle torquata. Next base: position 51,729 of record JANIJG010012208.1, read on the forward strand.
ATAAGTCTATGGCACCTGATGAGATGCATTCCAGAGTCCTGAGTGAACTGGCAGATGTAGTCACCAAGCCACTCTCAATAATATTTGAAAAGTCATGGCAGTCAGGTGAAGTCCCTAGTTATTGGAAGAAGGGACACGTTACACCTATCTTTAGAAAGGGTAGAAAGGAAGAACCTGGGAACTACCAACTTGTCAGCCTCACCTCTGTGCTTGGGAAGATCATGGAGCATATTCTCCTAGAAGGCCTGATAAGGCACATGGAGGACAGGGAGGTGATCAAGGACAGCCAGCATGGCTTCACTAAGGGGAAATCCTGCCTGACCAACCTAGTGGCTTTCTGTGATAGAGTGACTGCATCAGCAGACAAGGGATGACCTGTGGATGCGATCTATCTGGACTTCTGCAAGGTCTTTGACACGGTCCCCCACAACATCCTACTCACCAAGTTGGAGAGATACGGATTTTATGGGTGGACCATTCAGTGGATGAGGAATTGTCTGGATGGCCACATCCAGAGGGTAGTGGTCAATGACTCAAACTCCAGATGGAGAGCAGTGACAAGTGGTCTCCCTCAGGGTTCGGTACTGGGACTTCTATTGTTTAACATTTTTATCAATGATATAGACATGAGGATCAAATGCACCATCAGCAAGTGTTCATGGATGACGCCAAGCTGAGTGGTGCTCTTGATACACCAGAGGGAGAGAATGTCATCCAGAGGGATCTGGACAAGCTGGAGAGGTGAGCCCAGGTGAACCTCATGAGGTTCAACAAGAGCAAGTGCAGGGTCCTGCATGTGGGCCAGAACAATGCCCACTATCAATACAAGCTTGGGGAAGGGGCAATAGAGAGCAGCCCTGAAGAAAAGGACTTGGGGGTGCTGGTAGATGAGAAGCTGGACATGAGCAGCCAGTGTGTGCTTGCAGCCCAGAAGGCCAATCACATCCTGGGCTGCATCAAAAGAAGTGTGGCTAGCAGATTGAGAGGTGATTCTGCTGCTCTACTCTGCTCTGGTGAGACCTCACCTGGAGTACTGCTTCCAGCTCTGGAGCCTTCAGCACAGGAAGGACATGGACCTGATGGAGCAAGTCCAGAGGAGGGCCACAAGGATAATCAGGGGGCTGGAACACATCTTCTACAAGGACAGAAAGAAGGAGCTGGGATTGTTCAGTGTGGAGAAGAGAAGGCTCGGGGGAAACCTAATAGCCACTTTCCAGTACCTGAAGGGAGCTTATAAAAAGACTGGAGAGGACCTGTTTACAAAGGCCTGGAATGAAAGGACGAGGGGTAATGGTTTTAATTTAGAAAGGAGTAGATTTAGATTTGATGTAAGGAAGAAGTTCTTTAACATGAGAGTGGTGGAGCACTGGAACAGGTTTCCCAGGGAAGTGGTTGAGGCCCCATTCCTGGAGACATTCAAGGTGGGGCTTGACAGAGCTCTGAGCAACCGGCTGTAGTTGAAGATGTCCCTGCTCTCAGCAGGGGGGTTGGACTAGATGACCTCTAGAGGTCCCTTCCAACCCAAACATTTCTATGTTTCTATGTTTTTATGTTGAAAGTGTATTCTGTGGAAACAACATGATGGGATGCAGTACAATCATTGTAATATTTCATAACTTTGAAATGAAAGAAACACAGACAAAAATGTCAGAAAACTAGAGAAGCACTATGTCTAGTCCAGAAAATAACCAGAATCGAGTATTACAGAACATGGATGTGGCCTGTCTTCTAGAAGAGGAACAAGTTGTTAGCAGTGTGGATATTAGGCACTGCATAGTTTTGCCTAGAGGTAGAGGGGTCAGTCTGAGGATTAGTAAATACTAGGTCCACACTGCTGTAAATAGCCTACTTCCAGTAACCAAATAATTGTGTGCCAGTAAGACATATTCAGAGATGCATATGTATAACCATATTCATACACTCAAATTTCTCATATATGCAAGATGAACTCTGAAAAACAGCCTACAAAAACCTGTGTAAACCAGACTTCTTTCATCCAGGTGAAAAAAAAAAATGTTTAATTGTATACAAACATCACTATAACATTAAGACAGAAATGCAAAACAGAAGAGGAAGGCCAAAAATGCAAGATTTTCACAGAAAGGAAACAAAAAAAGCAGGTGCTTGAGGGCTATGCACAGCATGAACTACAGTTATCACTATCAGGAAACAGTATGTTTAAGTCAGCAGATCTGAAGTCTATAGACTAAATAATAAACATTGGTATCTAAGAGACATGCTGAAGATAAATGTCGGATAAGAAGCTAAGCCACTGTGTTAGATATGGATTCATGTGATATCTATATATTCATGACTACAAGCAGCCAATGAATCCAGTATAAAGAATAGATCCAAGGAATTTAAACACAACAGGAGGTTCAAAATAAATTTGGAAGACTGAATTGAAGCAGCAGGAGACAATAAGTATACCTGGTAAGCACAGCAGAAAACAGTACTGAACAGTTAAACTTAAATAAAGTGTATAAAAATTTTGATTAAAATGTCTTTAAACGGATGTTCAGAAAACCTATGAAGAATTAAAAAGGAGGGGGAGGGGGAATAACAGCTGTCTCTGAAAGACACAAATGTGTTAGTCTATAAAAATCCTGGCTATCAGGAAAGGATGATAATATAGTTTCAATGTTTCAAATACTGTAAATTTGTTAGAATTATTAAAGCAAGGATAAGTACTTAAAACCAGAATATCTAAATTTTTTTTGCACTAATTTAAAAGTAGATTTTACATTATTTTAATATTTTTTATCTTTCATTAAAGAAATGAAAATATGATGATACAAATTCAAACCAATTCTCTATGATACCATAATTCCTATTTACTACATATCTGAACATCTATATATAGATGAAAAAATTGCCCTCTATCATCACTATGATTGTGTACTGAGTACATTCAGCAATGCACTCCTGAAAACTCAGTTAAGATAAATGATAAATAGCATAAAAGAACTATAAAAGATGTACTTGGAATACAATTTATATCATCCCCTTTTCCACAAAATTCAACATATACTCTGTATCATGAAAATTTATAAAAATGATATAACTGGTTTCCTCAAACTCTCTAAAATTTTATATTAAAGCATGTGGGAGTTTTCATAAATCTTGAACTGGTGTTTAGACAGTATAGACAATCTACTTAGACATGGCAAATTATTCTAATTTAATTACTTTCCGTTTAGTGATTGATACATCATTAAAAGAAAGCATTTGTGGGGGATTTTTTTTTCCAGTAATAATTAATGTTCTTTTCCTTCCCAAAAAAGGCTTTACATTGTTATTTTCCCATGGTACTGGGTTTGTATGGCAAAGTTTTGGTAGCTGTGGGACTACAGGGCTGACTTCTGTGAGATGTCAGAAGCTTGTTGATAGAGCCAGTTCCAGCCAGATTGTCCTGGTTTGAGTAAGAACAGAACTATTTCTGTTCAATGATTTTACTTTTCAGCTCAGTTCTTCTAACTAACTGCACTTTCTGAAATTAGCAGCCTGTTTTCACAGGCAGTGTCTGCTTCTAGCAGTGGCAACACCCCATGTTTAGAGTTACTACCAAGGACTGATATGCAAACCAAGGGCACTACTGGATCTTGTGTACTTGTACTACATTGTACTACTTGTACTACATTGAGGGGTGCAGGAAAGTGAAAGGCCACACCTGCAGGGAGGAGCAGACAGGGCAGGTGACCCCAAACTGACCAGCGAGGTATTCCAGCCCATAAAGATCATATTCGGTATAAAGTGGAGGGATCTGGAGGGTCTGTCTCGCTCTCTAGGGGCTCCCAGGCTCTTCTCCCCTCTTGGACGGTTTTGCCAGCTTTGCTTGGCTTGGCTCAGATCCTCTTTTGGTTCCTTCTTCAGAGCATCCAGGGAGGACTCTTGTCTATTCTACCTTTGATCCCAATCAGAATGTTCCTGAATCTGGTACAAGAATCCAGCTCCTGAACACAGCTCCCGTCTGCTGGGAAGCGCAGTCTGGGACACCCTTGGTTCCTGCCCCACAGCATCGGTGACAGTGATGTAATTACCATCAGGGGTGTTGGGTTCAATATCAGTTTTGTATATATCTGTATATATTCCACTTTTATTATTTTCATTTTCATTAAAGCTGTTCTAGTTTCCTTTTCTAATCGCTAAGTCTCTCTCCCTTATTCCCTTTCTCTTCCCCTTTGGGGAGGGAGGGGGGTTAACAGAGAGTGTCTGTTGTAGGTCTAAGGGGCCCCCCCGACCCTAAACTGTGATACAGGTCCAAAACAGATGCATTGCTGGCCAAAGCTAAGCCAATCAGTGATGGCTGTTGTGCCTCTATGATAACATATTTAAGAGGGGGGGAAAACCTGCTGCAGAACACTTACCAATTGTTCAATGATTTTTTTCACTTATACTCTTCTGACTCTCTCCCCCATCCAACCATGGGGCCAGTGAGTGAGTGGCTGTGTGAGGCTTAGTTGCCAGCTGGGGTTAAACCATGACAGCATCACATACCAACAGAGTCACCTTTTTAAATATGTCTGTGAAGAGCCTCAGAAAGGAAGTTCTAGACTAATGCTATGTTCCTGTACTATGAACAGTACATCTAATAAGCTGAATTTATTTAATAAGATCACTGAAAAAAAATAGACATATTGCAATAAAGTACAGTATGATGTAAAGTTCTGTACAAAAATTATCTTTTAACTGGGAAGGTATTTTTTCCTCTTTATAAGCAGCAGATTACCTACAGTACAGCAAAAGATGAATGGAGTGTCTGTTTGAAGTGGACTTCGAAAGAGGAGAAAACAAAAATAAGGAGATTTGAGAAAGTTACCTGTCTTTCACAGTTTAGATTCAAATATTATGAGGAGTTCATTAACTACTTCCCATCAGCATGCAGATGTCCAGTCACTTCCAGGAAACGATGAATAATGGTTATTAGAAAGGCAAACATCATAAATAAAGACAAAATAAATCATAAAATAATAAATGTCCAACTTCCTCCTCCTTTCCTTGAGCTTTTATTGCTTAGCATGACATCATATGTTACAGAACAACCCTTTGGCCAATTCTGGTCAGCTGTTCCAGCTGTGTTCATTCCCAGCTTCTTGTTCACTCTCAACTAATCACTAAGGAGGTGAGTAGGAGCCAAGTGAGCAAAGGAGGGAGCCTTGATGCTGTGCAACCACTGTTCAACAATAACCAAAACACTGGTGTATTATCAAGATTGTTTTAGTCACAAATCCACACTGCTATGAAGCAAATTAACTCCATCCTAGCCAGACACATCACAGGGTAAGTATTACTACTCACTGCTTTTAATCAGGGTACACTTCAAAAGACACTATTAGCCAGTTTGCCATTACTACTAGTATTAACACAGAAGGCTATCAAATGGAGATTCCTATTGAAGTATTGAACAAATATATATGGAGTAAGAGCAAACAATATTTTATCTACAGAATGAGTGACCAGCCTGTCCAACAAGGTGGTACTAAACCAATTAGGAACTCATATTTTCAGTGCCTTTTCAGCATTCTATTAACTTATTCTCAGCACAACAGTATAATAAAAAAAATCCAAGGTCCAAACCACATGAAGAATGAGGTTTTGTGTGTAGTTCATTACATGATAATCTTCTGAATTACTAAAATATATAGCAGAATCCCCAGGGGAAAATAAA
>JANIJG010012209.1:29942-42533 GCA_024611175.1 Megaceryle torquata
AGTTTTACTTCCTTGTTCATTTTCTCTAAAACTATTACATACCCTGCTCCTAGAGACTGGCACCCTCTAGGTTATAAGAAGTTCATGTCCTGTTCTTGTACATCCCAGGTGAGCTCCCTGGTTATGAAACTTTGACTGTTGTCTAATACCCCTCTCATTCATCGATTCATTCATTTTTCATCAAGGAAACAGCAATTCTGTTTTGTAACTGATTAACTATTCATTAGAGCATGAGACTGAGTGCTCCAAATCCTAAAGGTATTTTCTACAACAAAGTGAAAATACAGTGGTTTTGATCTATTAAATACAAAAGTAATGCCATAAAAATTCTTTTTTTTTTTTTTTAATGTAGACAAGGACAATTCTTGCTCTGTGTTCCACTATTGTGAACTCAGAATCTTTTACACCATTTAAAAAAAAATTGCAAATTCAGGCTGTCAAAATTATCTAGGAAAATATAATTATTTTTTGGGTTTTTTTAAGAATTCTTTACTGTGAAATCTAAGCTTTAAATCTATTTGTATATCTAGCTATATTAACTTTTCAAGGACACTGTATCAATTCAAGCAGAAAATGATTGTTGTTAGTAATTTTCATTATCATGTTTATCTCTGTCATACATCATAAGTGAAAAAAGATTATATGAAGATTATTATTTTTAAAAACTTATTCTTTCTAAAACCTCTATATGTTTTTCAATTTCATTCGTGTTTTGAAGAAATATTGAATTTAAATCTGACTTCTTCGCAGTTTCAATTAAATATACTGACTTTTTTCATCCCAGTAGTACCATTTAGAATAACCATTTCCATTTACTAATTGAATTATGTTACTACTATATACAAATTACTACTATATACAAATTTTATTCAAAAAGATTCACTTTTTCAGCAGATCAAACCCAGCAGTACCAAACATAGATTTTGTATGTGAACCTTCAAACAAGTATGTGGATGAGCAACTGAACACACAGGCATAATCCAGTTTTGTTTGCATGGCAAAACAAGAGGTGTCTTAACTGCCCACCATTAGGAAGCAATGTTTCAAATGTTTGTACTCAATAGAAATGAAGATGGTATTTAAGAAGATAAATACTGACAGTTGCAATTTTGCAAGTATTTCCTGGAGTAGCGATTTGCTTTGATCAAAATTTATCAGACTGCAGATGCTGAATTTTAATTTATTGGGGACTAAATGTTCTTACCTAAATGAAGGACTTAATAGAAGTCTTCCTTTGGTAATGTTGACATATAGAAAATATGCATCATATTCAAGGGCCTTGAATAGTGGATATGAATAATTCATATTGGAATTTACCTTTTAATAAGGCTTACCTCTGAAGATTTTGATGCTCATGTTTAGTTTACAAGCAAACAGCTTCATCTAATCAGGCCATACCACATATTCCTACCTATAATATACATTCAATATGGCCACATCAGTATCATACCTGAAACCTTTACTATTTAACATTAGTCAGTTTTGCTGCTGAGGAACTTAAAAAGACTGAAATCCCAGTAATTATGCCAATCATGTTCTCATAAAATAAACTGCTTACATTTTAGTTTTGCACACCTTCATAGCAAAAATCCAATTGAACTGAGCTTTTTAATATGAGTGCCTAGCTAACTGCTAAATAACTTTTATTACTATTTAAAGTCTTGAAAAGATGCACAATCACCATGTGGTCCAGAAGCAGCATTCTGATTCCTTTGGGTTTCTAATCAGCTCAAGATAAATATCAATAACTGGTTTTTTAAAAAGAGCAAAAAGCATTTCCTGTGATCTTTTTATGATCACTGATCAGCCTAGTTAATTTTTGTTTTGGTTTGGTTTTGGGGTTTTTTTCTTTTTTTTTTTTTCCAGTGTGGCAGTGATCAGCTCTTCCAAAGCCTTAGAGCTGAACAACAGCTAGCTAATCTCACAAAGGCATTTTTAAATTTTAGCTATGTATATGTAGTAAAATAATTAGGAATTGTGGAGGGGGTTTATTGCAATTAAACTTTTAAACAGAAAGTCTGTTTTTTCAAGGTCTCTTCAATGGTAATGCAATCTTGATTAATTACTCCTATTCCTCTGTGAAGCCTAAGGATGCTTTAATAATGAGTTTGCAACAAGTAAAATTACAAGCTTCAAAAATGATAAATATTTTGCAAACTCTTCTTTAAACTCTTAAGTCAGAGGATGAATTGGCATTACAGTCTAATAATTGCATAATGCCAGTACTTCATATTGTTACTTGACATTTCTGAAGAACGTAGAGAAAGATCAAGGCAGTAAAATTCAGCTATGACTGTGATGCTGCAATGCCGTATAATTTGTACGCATTAAAATCTTGCACAATTCCATTGTCAGCACATTTGAGATGATTTGCTTAGAAGAGTGATGTAAAGGAGTGGGATAGTGCTAACATATGGCTCATTTTTCACAACAAAATAATTAGTTTTTGATTCTTAGCTCATCAACTCTTCAGGTGGCATTCATTTCATAAAAAAAATTTAGCTCTACTAATGAACATGCTGAAGTGACGGTCTTTTCATGCTACATGGTTACAAAGTCACTGAAAAGTACCTGTGTTGTTGTGTGAGCTAACTCATAAATTACAAAAGGATTACTTGTTGGTTAAATAAATGACAAAATTTCCTTAGCATGCACATACATAAGCAAATATAATCTGGCACCAAATACCAATGATTTACCTCCATTCTTTTTATGAAACTTGTCATTTCCCAAAGGCTGAATTTCAAGAACCAATAAATTGAGTAAAAATGAGTAGTTTACACTGGTATCTCTGAATTCTGAATATTTAGTATCACCTGGAAACTTGACAAGTTTTGCTTGTAGTGAGAGTCACTTTGATTTGCTCTGTGTCTAAAAGACATGTTTTAAAGGTCTGGTGTTTATAAATGTGCTACACATGAAGAGGTTTCTCTATAAATACAGAACTGGACTTTTGGCCCTTTTGCCTGGCTCATGCTGTTTACTGAGTTTTCTTCAACAACCTCTATAGAAACTGGTGTTCTTTGACCAGTAGTTTGCCTTCACAGATGTTTCTTTCTTAGCAAAGTCGTCTCTTAACTCATTCTCTTCCACTGGAAGCTGAAGATGGGAGTAAATTTATTCACTTACAGTCTTGATTTTACATCCTTCATCCTTTGCACATAGTCTGTGCCCTTACTATTTTATTTCCTCTGAAATGTTCACTTTTTATAACTATCCATTCTAACTCATGTTCCTTTGATTTCAGTTCCCTAACTACTTCCTTTTGAGCTGTACTTGAAAGGGCTTGAAGGTTCAAGTCTTTTCTTTTCTCTTTTTTTTTTTTTTTAAGTTTTTTTTTTTCCATTCATCTCTCTCCAGAATTTCACTCATCTCAAAATATGTCTTGGTTATGATTCTGTAAGTCAGGGAATACAGTTAATAGATGCTTGTATTATTTCTTTCAAAAAAAAAAAAAAAAAAGTGCTTTGTTGTTGTAAATTATTAAATATCTAAAATATATTTATTTCATTAAAAAAAATAATAGTATTAACTTTCAGTAAAGATTTATATCCTTTTATTTATTATTCATCAATATGTTTGTAGCACTATCTCCTAAGCACTACTCAAATACATAATCTAACTTCCTATCAAAGCAATACAGATCTACATATGGGAAATTAAAAAATAGAGAATACCTCCTTTTTTTTTTTTTCTTCTGTTCTGCATTTTTAAGTTATATTGACCCATGTATTTTACTTGCCATACAATCCTTTTCCATTTTTCTTGACCCTGATGTTTAACGACTGGAAACATATCAGTACATTCTGTCAGGCTGATCTTTTTCAACTTTCTTACTAAAAACAAGAGAATTGTGCCTGGTTTTCTTCCAGTATAAGATAAAGGAATTGAAGATATTCTTGAACTTGTTGATAGCATATTCTTTGAAAATAAAGCATTTACCACAAGAACTGTTTACTTTCAACTTTGAGGCTGAGTGAGAAGAAAAAAAAAATTAGGATTATCATCTCAAATAGCAAAAGGAGAACATGTAGTTTGTTTTGACTTTGAATTACATTTTACTTAATTGTATCAGTTTATTCTCAATTCTACCTGCCTGGATTTTCAATCTCCTTTGTATAATTTTGGTCTTTCCTTCCAAATTTTTATTTTGCTAGGGAAAATATGCCTTCTCATCCTTTAAAAAAGTGCTGCTGAAAGTGAGGAAATACTAATGCTGTCATAGAACCAGCTGTCATTTATCTTTTGTTATTGGTCTTTGCCTAATGTTATCTTTGTGTTATCTTTGATTTAGTGCCTGACCTGTACTGCAGTGATGTTTTACACATCTTTGCATAATTTCTGCTCTTTCAAACATTACAACTATGAACTTCTCATAAGTAAAGACTGGCAATTCTGTATCCTACTCAGTTATTTATATCTTCACATCCCATTGACACCTTCAAAAATACAAAAAGCCTTTGGCCTTGAAAACATTTAATTTTTCAGATGAAAAAGGTGAATGGGATTCTGGAAGCACATTTTGATTTCTGATATTTAAGATGTAGAATTTCTTATGCGCCATTATAGATGAGGGATAGATTTATTTTGAGTAAACAGTAAGCTTGTCTATATAGACATGCTATCCCTATATCTTAAAGACAGAAGAATTACAAGGCAATGTCAGGTTTATAAAGCAGATTCTGCTTTTTAAACACAGAATACTTTTAGGTAAAACTATATGCTGTTTTTCCCCTCCTGTGGATCTCCAAAACACCAAGCAAAGTTTGGTTATAGAAAGTGGATTTGGTTGTTTTCTTAGGAGATCTTCAAAAGCAGCAGTTGTAATGAAATTATTTTCAGTATGGTCCACCAAGATATTTGTAAAGGTTATAGATTTCTGGAAATAACAACCTAGGACTTTACTTCATTACTTTCAGAAATCCCCTCTTGTTCTCTTGGATTCGCCATAGCAGTACAGTATTTTACAGTGAAGTTTGGGGTTTTTTTCTTCTGTTTTTTGTTTGGTCTGGGGTTCTTTTGTTGTTGTTGGTTGGTTTTTGTTTGTTTGTTTTAAATGAAAGTGGAGTTTAGAAGATAACTAACAATGATGATTTACTGACTAACTAAGTTTAACATTTAATTAGATTTTTTGGCTTCCTGCTCAGCACATTTTCTCTAACGCTGTAAAATTATATTGTCAGTTAGACATTCTATAGCCTCATTCTGCTTTCAAATCCTGATAAAATGAGCTTACTAAATGATATTGGTTAACTGTAAAAATATGAAACTACTTATCTTCATTAACAAACAAAATTTCGGAAAATACTTGTGAAATATTTTGCACAATAATTCTAATCTATTTTCATTACATAGTGCCCAGTATACCATCTTCAGGGAAGGAAAGTTAAAGCTTACAGGCACATAGGTATTGTTTAAATAAAACCCCAAAACCTATAGTTTATGTAAGCTGAAAACAAAAATAACGGCATTGGACAAATCATCAAACAAACAAACAAAAGACATGACAATAAGATTCAGGGTTAAAAAAAAAACCCACAACCCTTCAAATGCCTAAGAACTTAGGCAAGCTATTTCTATCTATTAAATGTAAACTGAGTGTTATAAATGAGTGTTATGCATTGAGCTATTGTGTCTAAGAGTTAAGAGAAATACTGATTTTATAGTGCTGCTCCTCATGTGTCAGTTTCTTTTCTAGTTTAACAAAGACCTTTTTGTAACCAGATCTTATTAATTTTCTTGGTCTTTTTTCATTCTCCTTCAAAATGAATGGCATTTTAAAAATGGACTGTATAAATACTTGTCTTTTGTTCAAGTAACTTCACTGAACATTTATCAGCACCCTAATTTTTTCATTGAGAAGTAGTTTTTAATGAAAAATCTTGGTCATGCAATTCAAAATGTGGTATTACAACTTGTACCTAGTTATATAAATTAAAACTCAATAAAGAATTGATTCAGTTTTAGAAAGTAGTTCCCCATTTTCTTTGCCTTTATTTTGAGTACTCAGTAGGAGATGCATGAGTGTCCACTACTAACAATAGAACCAAATTATTTTCTGGATAAATGTCTTTAATTTCTTTAAGAAGAACAGTTTTCAGCGAGAAAGGTCTGATGGAAGGGAACTGTGAAGCTGTCAGCTTGAGATTCAGGCTAGAAACTTCAGGTGGTAGATTGGGTTTTTTTAAAACTTTTGAAAGCATGGCATCTGAACTTAATTAATCAAACAAGAATCATGAAAAAAAAAAAAGTAGACACTTCTAAAATGTGGTTTTTTCAAAAGTATGATATTTTTTACCTTATCTGTAAAACAGTCCATCTCCGAAGTGTTGAGATAAGCATTCAGGCAAGTCAGTGCTGAAAAGATTGGATCTATAAATGTTTTCAAATTTGTATGTGAAATTCATCTACTAATAAGCAGGTGTCTATAAAGTTCCAGATAATGTTGGTCCTGATTTTGATATAGAAATGCAAGTGTAAATATGAAGAAACATTGATAATTGTTAATAAAGGATTAAATCAGATATTTTGTCCTAAAAGTGTCAAATTTTGGTCATAGATTTCAATGTGTTTTTATTTTCCAAAGTAATTGTACTCTATTTTATTTATGTATTTTAGGCACGGAAGGGGCAGTGTTTGGGCACTCTGTGGAGACACCCCATATCAGAGCAGAACCTTCCCAAGACCTCAAGTAGGTGTTCAAAAAGTTGTTTTAAAATCAATTATTCTTAAAGATAACTAAGTCTTGATTAAAAGAAAACATATATAGTAAAACATACTGCCTACTTAAAGACTCAAATGCATCCAAAGCACTGTTAGACTCTAATTTGTCCTAAAAAGTCAAAAAATCCCACAAACTTCTATCACATAAAATGTAAAATGCATTACTATTTATAAATTACTTGCTTCCTGTAGCATAATCCTTGAGAAGTATATTTTCCCTGGAGACTGGAATAGTCAGGCATTTTTAAGGTCAACTGTGTACAGTACAGTTTAATAGCATCAAACTCAGACTTTTATTCTTTTATAAGCTATTACAGAATATATGTCAAGTTAAAGTAAACAGTCCCAGACTTTTTCTTCAAGTGGTGATTCTAAATTGTGTTTTTTCCATACACACTTAAAAAATTCATTACTAAATAAGGCTAGATTTGTCAAGGTAAAAAATCTGAAGTTTTCTCTATGTAATCACAAAAGTGGAGAAATAAGTAAAAAGATCAAGTCTAAAACTTCATAAAGCATCTATAGACTGAGAAACAGAAAAATTAGACAGGTTTATAGTGAAAGGTTTTCTTTAAGTGCGTGTATGTGATACACTAAGTACTAATCTGTAATTTATATGGATGTCTGACGGGAACATATGGCAGAAAATCAAAGGTCCTTTGTCAGCAGAACTGGTGAGAAACAGTGTAGATTTTGACTCAGTTCTCTACTACGATTCCTAAACATTATCTGTCTATACCTTCACCTACCAAGCAGTGTTTACAATGAATTGCTACAGAAAGATGTTGTTAAATGCCCTTCCCTGTAGTTGCAAAGGCATTTAGGATCATTGACTAGAAAGGATGTTGCAGAAATCATGTGCAGGAAGTTAGACCATTGTGTCTGGGGTGTAAGAAGGAAATGATTGTGTTTGATTATTTACACTATATATTTTAAGGTGATGTAATCATTTAGGGTCTTCCAGAGGATCCTACTCATTAGCTTTTTATCTTAAAAATCCCTATCCCCTGCCAAGACTCCTCTGAGTCCTTGTTTGAGAGTAGCTGTAAAGATGTTAATTAGTGAGGACCACCAAGTTGGTATGGTCTCTGATCAAAGGGATTTCAGCAGAAATCAAAGTGGAAACATAAATGGCTTTTCTTTTTTTCAGGTGCCCAAAAATTGGAGTAAGAGGGTAGAAATTCTCCCATTCAAAAGTATGTGGAGACATTGCTTTGTCTCCTTCTTTCTAATAATTAAATGAGTGCAAATGTATGGTAAAACACATAGCCCTATTATTATAACCTATAATAACCCTGCATCTTCAGGATTAATGTCACTAGGGTTAAAATCACCTCATGTTGATTGTGAAACTTAAATATTGAGCATTCATCTCTCACAGAATCACAGAATGTCAGGGGTTGGAAAGGACCTCTGGAGATTGAGTCCAACCCCCTGCTAAAGCACGTTCACCTAGATCAGGTTGCACAGAAACATGTCCATGTGGGTTTTGAAAGTCTTCAGAGAAGGTGATGCTACAACCTCACTGGGCAGCCTGTGACAGTGCTCTGTCACCCTCAAAGTAAAGAAATTTTTCCTTATCACTGGGTGGAACTTCCTGTGTTCTAGTTTGTCCCTGTTGTACCCTGTCCTGTCACTGAGCACCACTGAAAAGAAACTGGACTCATCCTCTTGACACCCTCCCTTTATAAGCATTGATAAGATCCCCTCTTAGTCTTCTCCAGGCTAAAAAGTTCCAGGTCTCTCAGTCTTTCTTCATAAAAAGAGACACTCCAGTCCACTAATCATCTCTGTAGGCCTCAGTTGTGTTCTTCTCCTCTAGTTTCCTCTCTTGAACTGGGTAGACCAGAACTGGACACAGTACTCCAGATGTGGCCTCACTAGGGCAAAGTAGAGGGAGAGGAGAATCCCCCTTAACTTTCTGGTCACACTCTTCTTAATGCACCCCTGGATACTTTTGGCCTTCTTGGCTACAAGAGCACACTGCTGGCTTATGGTTAACTTCTTGTCCACCAGGACTCCCAAGTCCTCTCCAAAGAGCTGCTTTTCAGCAGGTCAACCCCTAACCTGTGGTGGTGCATGGAGTTACTCTTCTCCTGGTGCAGGACTCTATACCTGCCCTAGTTGAAGTTCATTATGTTCTCCTCCTCCCAACTGTCCAGCCTGTCCAGGTCTCCCTGAATGGCAGCACTGCCTTCTGGTGTGTCAGCCACTCCTCACAGTTTTGTATCATCAGCAAATGTGCTGAGGGTACACTCTGTCCCTTCATCCAAGTCACTGATGAAGATGTTGAACAAGACTGTACTCAGTACTGATCCCTGGGGAACTCAACTAGTTACAGGTCTTCAACCAGACTCTGCACCACCGATCACAACCCTTTGAGCTCTGTTGTTCAGCCAGTTCTCAATTCACCTCAACATCTGCTTATCTAACCCACACTTCCTAAGTTTGCGTATGCAGATACTATGGAAGATAGAATCAGAAATCTTGCTGAAGTCAAGGTAGACAACATCCACTGCTCTCCCCTCATCTGCCCAGACAGTCACACCATCATAGAAAGCTATGATATTGGTCAAGCATGATTTCCCCTTGGTGAATCCATGCTGACTATTTCTGATAACCTTCTTTTCCCTCACATGCTTAGAGGTGACCTCCAGAATAAGCTGTTTCATCGCCTTTCCAGGCATGTAGGTGAGGCTGACTGGTCTTCCATGCCCTTTTGGAAGACTGGAGTTAGATTGGCTTTCTTCCAGTCCTCAGGCACCTCTTCTATTCTCCATGGCCCTTCAGAAATGATTCAGAGTGGTTTAGCAATAACATTATCCAGCTCCTGTGTGTGTATCCTATCCAGAATGGATTTCTGGGTGTCCAGTAACTCCATCTTCTCTATATCCTCTGTATCTTCCACTTGAATTTTTCCAGAAGCTCCTTACACATCCATACAGGTCCCTTGCTGCCTCTACTTGATTTTTACTTCTAGGGATGCACTTATCTTGAGCTTTGAGGAAGTCGTGCTTGAATATTAACCAGCTCTCCTGGGCCCTCCTACTTTCTAGGATCCTAACCCATGGGATTCCTCCAAGTAGGTCTTTGGAGAGGTCAAAGTCAAATCTTCTGAAGTCCAGGGTGACAATCCTATTTATTGCTCTGCTTCTTCCTTTCATAATCCTGAACTCCACCATCTTGTGATCGCTGCAGCCAGTGCTGCTGTCAACCTTCATGTCCCAACCAGACCTTCTTTGTTCATTAGTATAAGGTCCAGTAGCACACCTCTGTTCATTAGCTCCTCCCCCTCCCATGTCAGATATCTATCATCGATGTACTGCAGGACTTTGTGTGCCTAGCTGTGTTGCCTTTCCAGTAAATGTTAGGGTGATTGAAGTCCCCAGTCAGGCGACCTATAGTAAACGTTCACAACAATGTCACCCAAGAGGATGTTAGCCTGCCCCTAAAATCTTATCCATAAGTTCTCAAGACATTCTTCATCCTCCTCCCACTCTCCAGACAGAGCCTGATACATTCCAGTTGCTCTCTCACATAAAGACCAACTCCATCACCTTGCCTTGATGGCCTGTCTTTCCTGAAAAGTATATAGCTGTCCATGACAGCGTTCCAGTCGTGTGATCTAACCCACCATGTCTCCATAACTGGAATGAGATCACGGACCTGTGACTCACATAGGTCTCTAGTTCTTCCTGTTTATTTCCCGTGATGCATGTGTTGGTATACAGGCATTTCAGAGACTTAATCAAGCAAGGAGGTTTCCCTGGAGGGGTGCAAGAGGGAAAACCACAGTCATATGCACCCCTAAGGTGGCTGACCTTGTATCATCAGCAAACATCAGGCTTTCATCCTGGAAGGCAGCTAAAGAACATTCACTGGTGCTCTGGTTGGCCTGGCTTATTCCCAGCATGAGCATTGCCATCTTGGACCCCACTCCTTGAGTCTTTCAGTTTAAAGCCCATCTCACCAGGTTGGCCAGCTCGCTGCCAGAGATTACCTTGATTCTTTGAGACAGGTGTATTCCATCTGTCCCTAACAGGTTATAGTCATCAAAGAATGTCCTATTGTCATAAAACTCAAAACCCTTATGATGACACCAGCCACATAGCCAGAAGTTGATTTTCATTATTTGTCTATTTCTGGCTGCCTACTTTCCTCTAAGTAGTAAGATGGAGGAAAAGGTAACTGGGGCATCAGTATTTTTCACTTGCTTCATAGTATTCCTTGATTCTGCCCAAGTTCTGGTTCAGCACCATTCATATCCACATGGAATAGTAACAGTGGGATAGTAGTTGGTGCTGTTGACAAGTTGTGGCACCCTCTCAACAATGTCTTGGATCTTAGCTCCCAGGAGGTACAATACCTCTTGTGATTCCCTGTCAGGTTGGCTGATGGATGCCTCAGTGCCCTTTAACTGCTTTTTGGCTTTATTCATTGCCATGGTGTCCATTGCTGCTTAATGCTTTCCAACTCCACCATTCCTTCAGCTTTTTTTTGCAAGGTGGACTCAAATTAGTGAGAATTTTCTATTCAACTTTCTATCATCTCATTAATAATAAGCTTAACCCAAACATTTTATTAAAAAAACCTATGAAGTGGAAACACTTGCTGTTTGGTCAATCAGCATTAGCTTATGTGTAAGTGATTTTATTCTTAAGATATTTAGTCTTATGTTCTGCAAGTTTTGTACATGTGACCCAATGTATTTATTAGGATTCAGTGATACCCCTTTTTTAAAACTCTCAAGTCATTTTAATCTTTTTTACATTATGACAACTACTATTAGGACAGACATTTCTTGTCTTTTTGCATAAGTCTTCCAAGAAACTAACATGCAGACCCTTTTTAACCTTATAGCTTGAAAGAAGTATAAATAATTGTGAATTTGTGTGATATTTTCTGTTAGCAACATACAGTTAGACACTCAGATCATATATATTGAAAATTCTGGTTGACATTTTGTTTCAATTTATTTTTTAAAAATTATTAAAAAAACCCCAAGTGTTGTGGTTTTTTAAGCTCAAACCCTCCATTCAATTCCAGAAAAAAAAAAAAAAAAAAAGCAGCTTTTTTTTCTTAAGTTAAAATATATTGTCAGAAAGCAATTTCTAATTTAGATTATCGTTTGCTAAATAAACCCAAACAAATAAGTCACCAACCCTAATATGTAATTTCCCTCTGGCCTCAGAAGCTATCTCTGTCACAGAACCAAAACAGTGCCAAAACCCTTTTTCTGTCCTTGGGCCCAACTAATGCAACTACACTGATATTGTAAAATCATTTTATCCCCTAAAACAGAATAGTTGCAATGTAGATGCTGAATGTGAATGACCTTTGACTCATGCTACCCTACAAATAGTCACTGCAAATTGTTTGGGGGAGTCATAACTGATTCTCAGTTGACTCTCAAATATGCCAGCAACTATTTAGCTGCATAGATGTTTGAGTTCAAGTGGTCTTGCCTGGGTCCTAGCAGTTTTTAATGTTTCAGTATAAAGTTAGTCAAAGTGTCTAGTAGATTATACTGAAAGTCCTAAAATTATGGTATTTTTCCAAAGGAGGCATCCTTGCCCCTTGGGACTTCTGAAATGAATGGTAACATGGGAGAGTGTTTGCTGAATTGACATTAAAGAGCTTTTATTTCAGTGAACACAAGTCATTGCAGTTTGACAGCAAGTTGCAGTATATAAATGTAAATATATCAGACTGTGAGAATGTTTGTATACAGCACTGAAATATAAAAGGATTTACATTAGATTGTTAATGAAAATATAAATGATCTCTTATTTTTCATGTTGGAATATGTATTTGTGGCTAAGTAATAAACTTTAAACATCAACTATATTTAAATAATACCCATATATA
>JANIJG010012210.1:4989-34805 GCA_024611175.1 Megaceryle torquata
CAGCAATCCAGCCTATCTAGATCCCTCTGTAGAGCTTCACTACCCTCAAGCAGGTTGACACTTCCACCCAGCTTGGTATCATCTGCAAACTTACTAAGGGTTCACTTTATCCCCATATCCAAGTTGTTGGTGAAGATGTTAAGCAGGAGTGGCCCAGTACTGAGCGCTAGGGGACACCACTCATAACTGGCCACCAACTGGATTTAACTCCATTGACTTCAACTCTTTGGACTCATCCATCTAACCATTTTTTTACCCCAGAAAGCATATGCCCATCCAAACCAAGGGCATTCAATTTCCCCAGTAGAACGCTGTGGGAAGAATTGAGAAGTGAGAAGGAGAAGCGGGGCTGAACTCAGCTCAGGTACAGCCTGTCCTTTGAAGGTACCTGCATACTGTGCATGTCAGGAGAGTGCTGCAAACCCTGTGGTCCCAGTGTGCTTTCCTGTCTGGCACCAAACTTCCTCGTTAGTTTGAGCGACAGGGGCTACACTGCCAAAAGGAGATAGTTTAATTACTGTTTTCCTCCCTCCTCCCTTATGAAGTGTCTGTAAAACTGCTCACTTCTGAACCTGAGCCATCCAGATGAATAGAGTGAAGTGAAATATTTAAGAGGCCTATTTATTTAGGCATCAGACCCACAGGCTTCCTTCACTGCTGTCTGTTCAACTCTGAAGCCACCGAGTATTTCCATAACAAATAATGCAACTTATTAGGACTGTCTGGGGTTCCTTTGCACAAACTCTCTCAACCATTTCCACAGATTGATGGTGCAAAATAGAATCAAATACCAGAGAAACTGGTTCAAATCAAGGAGTATCAACATGAGGCCACCTCGGACTGGAAGGCACTCAGATCAGTACTTCTGGACTCCCCCATTCTTAAACATAACAGCTTTCATGAAATACTCAAGGGTGGGACAAGATGGGATTAGTTTACTGGGAAACAAGGTAGTAATCGTGCATGTACTTGCTCAGAATACTAGCTTGATCATAGCATCTCCAGAAATTTTGCCTCTCAGTAAAAAGCCAGCTTAGCTGTTGCAAGATGTGATTCCCTTGTGCTATTTGCCAGCACATAGTTATATGGAAAGTGCTGGTTGCCATTGGCCTGGTGAGCCCCAAAGCAAGGAAGTGTGATTAATAGACAAACAAAGCAACAGATGGGAATAGACAACATGAGATGCACAGACCACCAAGAAAGCTGGTTGTCCAGGTAAAAACAAAACAAAACAAAACAACACAAAACTAACAACAACAAAAACAACCAAACAACAAAACCAAAACAACCAAAAAAAACCCCACGAAACTGAAGCATGAACACAATGAAAGCAAGACTTGGATCTACTTACTGAACTTACTTCAGGGGGTCCAGTAAAGACTTTGCTATCTCCTATATGGGGTGAGTAAGGCAGGGAAGTGAATGAAGCACTGATGCTTGCAGAAATCTTGGAACACATTGAAAGACCAGATAGAAACAGTTGAGTACTAGGACTTGAAACTGAATTCTGAGAAGCAGTATTGGAATACTCTAAAAACAAGAAACAGAGAGGGATCAAGAGTTCAGAAATCATCATTATACACTGGCTATCATCTCTATACATATTTTGAGGTATTAAAGCAGGATCATATATGGGAGAGGGATTCCAGCCTCTAGGGTGAAAGAAAATAAATCTATCCCACAGGCTCAACCTGGAACAACCCAGAAAGCAAGACAGAGACACAACAAACTAAGAGAATTTGAGGGAGACAGATTATGTTCCTGGAGATTGAAATATGTCACAAAGGCGGGGAATAATAGAGAACCTTGACAGTCTATTGATACATGATATTTAGTTGTCAGGCTGTGATGTATATGGTCACCTAGGATTTTAATAGCATTAAGTTGAAAAAAAAAATTTCCAACACCTTAACAATTATTAACAGCACTTCCGTGCAAGTGTAACCTTACTCAAATCAGCTGTTGAATGTCTTATTTCATTCACTATCTCACCCTCGAGAAACCTGTCACAGTTGTGCTTTTGTTTGTGATGAGGGGACTGTGACACCACAGTCAAGGTAGTAGTTGGGACCAACAGAGATTTGAGCTGGCACTAAGGAGTTACAGGGCTTTTAAAAACAAACTTAGCATGAGACATTAATTAAGTTTACCAGCAGAGCCTTACTCACGGCACTCTTTGTCTGTCCTTAAACTAGGGAGGTGGGCACAAGTTTCCTGTTGCATTAGGTTTATCTACAATTAATCAGCACCTTCCTAAGTGCCAGGGTTCCTGTATCTCCTAAAAACACTGTCAAGCATTAGTACACATCATGTAGGGCTTGTTGCCAAAGATAGCTGTATGATTGATGACTTCTCCAACTTACTGCTGCAAAAAGTACCTTCTGGTAAAGCAATGGGAGGATCAGCTGGGACAAGGGCATCCAGGTACCTCTGCCAGGGCACTCTGCCATGTCTGTGTAGTGGCATTGCAGAAATGGGAACAGGTGATTCATAATCATGCAAGTCCCTGGGCTCTGCATGCACCCAAAGGATCCCTGAGAGAAGGAAGCAGAAATAGTGACAAGAGCCACAGAAGTCAACTGATGGACAGTGATCCTTGTGGTGGGACATAGACCTTTCTGCTGGGGTAGAACAAGGTCTAATGGTTGTAAGTTGAAAGCAGGCAAATTCTCACTTGAAATAAGTGTCTGTTTTTCCAAGCAGGGAGAGAACTATTGTGCAGATTCATTACTGCCTAGGCTCTTGAAGGAGAGATTAGGTATCTTTCTAAAAGATGTGCTTTGATGAAGGATAAATCTCTTGCCATCTGCATGTGCAGCTAGGTCAAGCCCGATGGCTGCTCTGACCATATTTGTGTTGGCATATTACACATTTCCAAAGGCCTTGCTCTGTTACCTGGATGTCCACTTTGTCCTTCAACTTCTTTTTAAGCTAATGGTTGAAAGTAAAGTGCATGTTCTGGGAGGTGAGTCAATCCCACCTGGGATATTTAAGAAGGAAATTTTTACTCTACAACTTCCTTCTGCAGAAGCTGAGAAGGATCTTATCTGGGGGAAGTTTTTCTAGCAGGATGTGTGATATGGGGACCCCAACAGCCAGCAGTGGGGCTGGTACAGCTCCTACTTGGGAGGGGTAGTCTTCGTTCACCTCTACCTGCCATATTGTCCATGTCTTACACAATGGACCTTTCCTCGGGACTACTTCATCTGTGGGGTGGGTGCAGAGGGCATGGTGGTGGAGTGGCATGGCCAGCAGCTCCCAGTGCATGGACAGGTGTCTGCCCCAGCTTCCCTGGAGCACATGCCACGCCCCTCCTGCTGTCAAGGGACATTTCTGCCCACCATCTCCTCAGCTGCCCAGTTTCTCCAGGAATATGGACCCTGTTGAAATCTTAGCTCTTACTGTAAGATAAAAAAGTGAAAGGCAACAGCCCATGGAACACAAGGACAGAGAATGTCCTGTATTCACTCTGCTTTGGAAAGTGTGCACCTGGTTTGTGGACAAGTCAAACATATAATGAGTGACATCTGCTGGCAAATGTGAATAGGATATTTGGGATAACAGAGTAAACCATGTGGGGTTTCTACACCCTGCATGTCTTCTCTGCTTGTTGGTGCTGCAAAGGATTTGTTTGCATCCCCAGGTTCCTACTGCATCATGACAATAGATGTCGGTGACTAGACAGGTGGACAACACAAGCCTCCTGTCGTCTTCTGGATTTGTGAGCTGGTGCTCCCTGTGCTGCAAGCTGACAGAGGCAGATGGACAGCCATGAGAGCAGAGGCTTCAGTGTGCAGGACTAGCACTGACACAGGGAAAGAGGGAGACGAGGTGGCCTGGCTGGTGGGAGGGTGTTTGGGAAGGTGTGAAGAATGATGCTGAGCCACCAAGGGCGAAAGCAGCTTTGGGCAAGTCACTCTGCCTGTGCCTCCCTTCAGAGCAGAGGCCTCCTTTCTAGATAGATCTGTCACTATCGGTCATCTGAGGAGAAAGAAAGCTTCACTTACAGAGTGTCTAGGTTTGTGATATTTCTGAGTCATTCTGGGAGTTTTTAAACCTGTGACTGCAGTGGCAGGTGTAAGGTGCACAACCATCTTACAGCACAGGATCCTTACAGCCTGTAACATACGGACAATAGGTCAGATACTGTAACACAGTTTAAGAGCTTTCTCACTGCTCTGGTTTAAGCCAAAATAGTAGAGAATTTTAAAGTGCATGTGTGGTTGTGTATGTGGTTTCTATTTATTATGTTAAAAACAAATGACATGCAAGCTAAATAAATGTATTGTATTTATCTTTGCTGGTGAGAACCTTGAAAGATAAGAAAATAAACAGTGGTCATCAAGTATCAATTTTTTGTGCAAAAACCCACAACCCTTTGTCAGGCAAAAGTATTTCTGTGCAGGCATTTCCAAACAGACATTCTGCAGCAAGTTTTTGCAACTAGATGTGAGGACTGAGCAGCACTTCAGAGAGGTCTTTTATGTTCACCAATGGGATGGTGTCAATCCCAATAGAAAATAAGATGACCATGTATTATGAGGTAGTCATACTCCATGAAGGAAGACAAAAGCCTAACTATATATACCTTATTAGCTAGAAGAGCTGAAGTATGGTGTTGACTTTGAAGGGACTAAACTGCAAAATCATTTTTCTACTATAACATGTGCATATTACCCTTTTAATTTGGCAAAATAGTTGTTTCCTTCATGACAATTTTTCAGGGACACTGCTGTATTTGGTCTGCCCAAGGATGCTGGAAACTCTCTGGAGAATAAAAACATGTGCAGTGCATATGAAAACCCCTACATAGTTTTCAAGTGAGACTAAGTTATTCATTGCTTCCTTTTCCAGAGAAAGTAGTCACTAGTGGTGGTATGTGAATCCACCAGCACCGTAGATATGATCTCAAAATAGGTTTTTCTTATTTGAACTATGCAATGAGATGTAATTATTAAGAACAAAGTTGAAGAAAGTTATCAACCTCAAAGGCAGTTGGTCTTAGAATAGCCTGTGGGTGTGAACATGAAAGCTCCGAAGAATGAAAACCATGAGCAGTATTTCTACTGTTTTGGCGCGAAGTCTCGCTGGAATGGTTGTTACAGATTTTCCAAACCAGAACTAGTGGAGCAAACACTTCCTGAGTTAAGATCTGCAATGGACCCATGAAGCCATAACACAGGCAAAGTGAGGAAAAGAGGATTTTTACCAATTCCTCCAAAAGCTGGTTTGGTCACCTGCCATATTAAGACGTTGTGGGCAGTGCCTATAAAAACAGTGTTGCCACAAACTTGTAAGACGTTATAAAGACAATAAAAACTTGGACAGGGAAAAATCAAGAAAAAAAAAAAAATTAAATAAACTTCCTAGGTAGGAAACTAGGGAAGAAAAGAAAATTGCATCCCAAAGAGTTATTTTCACAGTAAAAGTAAATCAATACAGGCAAGCTGAAGGATGTTTATCTGCATTCTCAGAGGTACAAGGGTCTTTTCAGGCTGAAATATGTAAAATTAATTCTCTACTACTAAACTAGACAGCAGTGGGGAAAAGAAAGAGACATCTTCAAAGATGCTTTGATGATTCATTTCAATAAAAAAACAAAAAAACCGCAACAACCCAGATCTAACCAGGGAAATAACAGACCAAGAAGACAGATGAATGATGAAGGTCAACATTTTGGAGTGCTGCTGAATTGGCTTGTTTAATGGACAAGAATATCCTAGGAGCGCTGAAGGTCCCTAAGAAAAGGTTAGGGAAGGCATCTCAGATTAGTTCTACTGTGAAGAGTTCTATAATTGTTTTGTGATTTGCAGTGAAGAATTTGGCCAGCTGTTTTCTATACTGAATTTCCAAAAAACTCTGCTTTTGGCCAGGCTACTGAGATGGGTACAGTTGTTGTCTGTGTCTGCATGGCTGTTTAACATGCCCTCATGCTTTGATGGGTGTGCAGTGTTATCCCAGGTGAATCTGATAAGAACAAGGCATGATGTTGCTCCAGAAACAACAGACCTAAATAAACCAGTGTGAGCAAACAAGGCCATGGAGGTGCCTGCCTGGGGGAAGGGTTTGGATATTTCAAATTCTGGTCTACATATGCCACAACTCTACAAATATAAAATTAAGAAATGGAATTACCAGGTGTCAAGTGCTGTAAAGAGCCCTCATTTGGCAGATGTAAGGACCACCTAGAAGTGAGATGATGGTAAAACATCTTGCTGCTCCGAGCTGTCACATGGTGTCAGGATCCAGGCTGACACCCAGACATTCGAGGTGGCTTTAGACCTGGGGGACTGGGCTCAGGTCTGTTCCCTCTCAGTGTACAGAGAGAGAATTTGAGGTTTTAAGCCTTTTACAATCTGTTCTGACCTTTGTGGCAAATGCAAATACAATAAAACCTTGATACTATACCCTCTAAGTACCTATATATGCACTATAACCACTGAGCTATGCTCTTGCTATACCAGCCTAGCATACTGATTTATTTGCCAGCAGCCTGTCTGGGACAGAAAGTAGACAGTGTTGAAGCGTGGTACACCAGATATTAAAATATATGTCTTTCCTGCTGCACTTAATCATTCCAAGTTCAGTTAAACCACAAAATTTGGTGATGCTGTGAGGACAACAGAGATCTGGAAAGCTGATAGGGCCACTGTAGTCACCAGAGGTATGTACAGAGTGGGAAAAGACAAGTTATGTACTGCCAAGCCAAGCAGAACATATAACTTTGACCCAAGCTGAGGTCAGTAGACATTTTCTCATTGAATTCTGGCCTTTGCACAAGTATCCCATGCAAGCCCATGGAGAAAAGGATCATGATACAGAATACATGTATTATGCCCCAGTACAGACCTTGGCTTTGCTCAGGCCAGGTGAGAGTCCTTTAGACAAGGGTTATATCCACGAGTGAACATTTGCACATGAGATCCCAGCTGTGAGAGGAAATGCCGTTAGTACCCTGTGTCCACCCTTGCTCTGTGAGCTCTGTGGTTATGGAAACATGATGGATTAAGTGAACAGCTTGCCTGTTGCTAATGCACTAGCCTTTTTCAAACTAATTTATTTATACTTGGAATAAATAAGAATGTAAACTTCTTCCACAAATATTTACTGTTTGTTTTTACACTATATGTTTTTTAAAAAGTTAATCTCCAAGTCCATTTAATGATTACTCCTATAGCTAGGTATTTAAATTCATGTGGTATATGCACATGCAACAAAGGCAGATGCATTATGAAAGGGACTCAATTCTTTTAGGTTCATTTGTAAGTGGCTCAAAGAGAGGAACCCACAGATGCTTCTATCTGAGAAGGACACAGAGATCCTAGCTATGTAGAGTCAAATCTCTGCTAAATGACTTTATAATCTCTTTTTAGAGATCACATGTAAAGAGAGTGCCTTGTTTGTAAATAAACTTCTTCATTTCAGAGAAACATACATCTAGTAGTACACATTAGCTTCTGTGATTTTGTGTGCTTGAAGTGATATCCACCTCCATGCTTAGAATTTTAAATAGCATATAAAATCTGAAGTGGTTGCAAAAAGAAAAAGTAAAATATGTTGGACTAGGTTTTTGTTTCCTCCACTTGGAGTCCATGCTAGTTGAAAACAGAATCCAGTGTAACATGGATCAATATGTGCAAATTCCAGCTACAGTTTCAGGAAACAGATGTGAAAAGCTCGACTCCTAGAGCAGAGTTCATCTCCCTTAGCCTTAGACGTCCACTGTGCATTTGTACAGAGCAAATATCTCTGTTCTAGGAGGAGCTAAACTGTGCTTATTTGTCACTGTGTAAAGGCAGTCTGACCTACTCGTTTGGCAGTTTGGTGAGGTGCATCCTACCCTTACTTTGTAATGCACTGAAGACCTCATTTTCAAAAGTACCAAGCTCCATACTTGTTTTGGACTATTGACTTTGGTCACTGGGAACTGCCTTCATCTTCTCTTCTCCATACTCCCATGGTGTCTCTCCCCAGTGTTCAAATGCACTGCAGGACTGTTGACACCATAGCTATAGATTTTTATTGCACACCTGGTTTCTATTGCAACATAGTTTCTCATGTGAAAATGTATTTTTCTGAAGACACCAGCATGCTGCTGCCCTCCATGGGGCTTACAGCTCCCTCTGAGCATAATTGTGATGGGGATCACCTTACCATTGACACTGAGAGGTGCCTGTAGGTCCCAGAAGTAAAGGTCTAGCACAGATGGGAAATACAGTTGTCTAAATGTAAACACTTCCCAGACAGGTAGCTTTGGTCCAACTAACTGAAGAGCAGAGAATGAGCTGGGGGGGATCCCTCAGGAAGGCACACAGGACCCAGGCAGGCTCACAGAGCCTATGATAAATGCCATGATGCTCTTACAGCTGTCATCCCCTGTCCCTTCAGAGAACCTGGGAGCCCTGGGATCCCCCATCCTGCCAGGGGATGTGGGACGTGGGAAGGCAGTCTAGCCCACACATGAAGAGCCTTGCTTTGCACTAACATCCCACTGGAGAAGATCCTTCACAGATGGGAACACCCTGCTGCTCTTGGTCCTGGAAAGGCGTCTTGGACATCTCTCACTGGAATAGTGAAAAACTGTTTCCACACATATGGCCTAAGTTTTTTCCCCCATTCCTCCATTCTTATGTGGATAACCCCTGCCCTCCCCTTCCCGTACCCCTCACCCCAATCTTATTTGTGCAGGACCAAAAATAGAAAGCTAAGATGGTTTATTTAGTTTTGTAATGACAATTTTACAAACATTGTTGGTTGGCTAGTTGGATTTTCTGGGGTGTGTGGAATGTGGGAAAGAAAAGATTGTTTTTATTTTGGGATAAATTTTCTGGACTCTGTTACAGATTCTGTGTTTTCCCTATAACTCTTGGCAAAAAGTCTTAAACAAGATGAGGAGAAGAACTCCAGATGAATAAGCTTATGTGAAATTAAAGAATTGTTGTTCACTGTTCAACAGAGGCTAATGAATTAGTATGTTAGAATGATTTGTCCATGGTGAACCAACTTCTATTTTCCAGATGCTCAGGTCTGGATAGTGGAGAAGACCTTTGTACAGGGGTGCTTGTTTTGAGGATTCCAGTTTTCTTGGATGATAGGAAAACCAGGAATCATTAACATAATGCAATAATTTTCAGTGTAGTGCTTTTCCCAGCAGATGTCTGAATGTCTATAATGCACATATATTTATGATAAAATAAACATCTTCAGCTTACAAAAGGGAAGCTATAACAGGTAAATGGAAAGTCAGCTTGTGCTGCGCCAGCAGTTCTGTGTGCAAACCTGACACATCACCTTCTGCATCAGCAAATGGGCTCTGCTGCATGGAATAAATTACCTTTAAATAATACTCTTGAATATAACATCATTTCTTCATTTAGCTTGAAGATACCTCATCCAACAGGAAATGTTGATTCTAGACCTGGGCATATAAAACAGATTTTAGAACCTTAATGAAGAAGAAAAGGAGACAAAAGATTTGAAAAAGATGTTGTAGATGAAGAGATAAACTCCAAAAATATTTGAGAAATGAGGTAAAAGTAAATTCCACATCTGTCTTTGTACTGAAACTTTAGAAGGTCTGTCAAGAAAAACTCTTAAACTATGTTGACTCTTGGAGATAATAAGAAGATAATGTTCATCCTTTTATCTGAAGACTTTGGATGTTAACAGGTCACATTAGCAGAACTTGCAGCTAAGTTATCCTTTAGACAGATACGAGAAACAAGAGTGCAATTTCTAAGTTTTAATAAAAACCTAAACTGACTTTCCTGATTCAAGGCATGGTGCAGGACGTGACGAATAACTGGGGAATTGCCCCTGGTGGGACTCCTTTCCAAGTGCCCATAAGTACCTTTGGTAACAGAGACTCCCTAATCTGCCCTCAACCCAAATTTCTTGTTTGCCCAGTTAGAGCCTCTCCATGGCTCTTTGTAGTTTACAAATTGTTTGAAACAGTCATTGCTGAGCTGCTGCTGAGCTAATGTTTTCTGTGGGTCCAGATTCCCAAGTGCATCCAGAGAGAACAGCATGAGATCAACCAGCAGTGAAATGCTATCTGCCTCTCAGAATCACAGAATGGTAAGGGTTGGAAGGGACCTTTAAAGATTATCTAGTCCAACCCCTTTGTCAGAGCAGGATTTCCTAGACCAGATCACACAGGAACAAGTCCAGGTGGCTTTTGAAAGTCTTCAGAAATGGAGATTCCATCACCTCTCTGGGCATCCTATTTGAGTGCTGTTACCCTTACAGTGAAGAAGGATTTCTTCATGTTGAGGTTAAATGTCCTCTTTTCCAGTTTATGGCCATTGCCTCTAGTTCTGTCACTGGACACCACTAAGAAGAGCCTGGCCCAATCTTCCTGACACCCACCCTTTAGATATTTATAAGCATTGATAAGATCCCCCCTTAGACTCTTCTTCTTCAAGCTAAACAGACCCAGCTCTCTCAGCCTTTCCTCATATAGTAGGTGCTTCAGGCCCTTAATCATCTTAGTGGCCCTGCACTGGACACTCTCCAGTAGTTCCTTGTCCTTGTTGAACTGGGGAGCCCAGAACTGAACACAGTACTCAGGTGAGGCCACACCATCACAGAATAAAGGGGGAGGAGAACCTCCCTCGAACTGCTGGCCACACTTTTCCTAATGCATCCCTGGATACCATTGGCCTTCTTGGCCATGAGGGCACAATGCTGGCTCATGGTCATCCTGTTGTCCACAAGGACTCCCAGATCCTTTTCTCTAGAGCTGTCCTCCAACATATCAGACCCCAACATGTACTGATCCATGGGATTGTTCTTCCCCAGATGCAGCACTTTACACTTGTCCTTATTAGATTTCATTAGATATCTCCTTGCCCAGGTCTCCAGCCAGTCTAGGTCATGCTGGATGGCAGTGCAGCCTCCAAGTGTGTCAGCCACTCCTCCCAGTTTTGTATCATCAGCAAACTTGAGAGTACACTCTATCTTTTAGTCCAGGTCAGTGATGAATATATTGAATAGGACTGGACCCAGTACTGTCCCCTGGGAAATGCCACTAACCCCAGGCCTCCAACTAGACTGCCCTCCACCTAGACTGACCACAGGTCTCTGAGCTCTTTCCTTCAGCCAGCTCGCAATCCATCTCACTGTCCAACGATCCAATCCACACTTCCTAAGCTTGGCTGTGAGGATGCCATGGGAGATGGTGTCAAAACTTTTGCTGAAGTCAAGATAGACCACATCCACTGCCTTCCCCTCCTTTCCTTGCCTTCTTTGTCTGCTGACTCCAGTTCTTGGACTCACTCACACAGAGCAATGAAAAGCAGCACAGATACTGCTCCTACCCTCTGAAAGTGTTAACACAAAGTTTAGGTGAAGGAGTTTAAATCCTCTTACACCAGATATTGTGAAGGTTCAAGCAGCAATGTAGAGCTGTGTGAAGGAGCAAAGTGTGAAGATGGCAGTGCACAGCTGGAATATATTCATGGTATAACCAGATTATGGAGCTGTTTACTGAACTGGAAAGGAAAGACAGGGATCATGCAGGATAAAATTTAGCATTACTGAGTAGGGATGCATCTGCACATGATGGCTGCAACTCTCATTTTAAGTCACCTGGAAAATTTAACATTACTGGTTAAATTACTGGAGCCTTTTTTAATATTTATTTTTTCAGTATGTTCTCATTTTATCTATGCAACTTTTCTCTTACTTTCATAATTAATATTTAAAGTCAAATGAACCACAAAGAGACATGATATTAACAGTGTCATTAGAGCACCGTGTTTAACAAACAGAGGAATTAGCAGTGGGCACCCAGAATAAGATCTAGTTTCAGTGAAGGTCTGTCAATGTGAATCAGGTTTTGAAGGTTCCATTATAGCCCCCAGAGTTGAATGAGTCAGCAGCACCTTGCTAGCATATTGGCTAACCAGCCACCACCAGAAGGTTTCAATTACCAATGCACAAGGATCTAATGCCACCTGAGACACCATAATAAATATGCACAGGGCTAATAGATACAGTCCAGAACATACAGGAGATCCACACCTTGTTGGAGTGGCATGAGGGGGCCAGAAGGGATGTATGAGGGCACTTGAAATGGCACAAGTTTAGACAATCCTAGATCTCCATTGACTAGTTTATATCCATGCCTAGGCAAGAAAATGATTCTGTACAGTGTGTTTCCATAAAATTAGGCAGTCTTCAGCTGTCCATGAGCCTATATGTTTCCAGCAAGTTTCATTCAGGGTGAGCATACTCACAGCCCTCTGAATTAATTTTACATACAGGTACTTGAAAGGAGAATCCAAGGATCAAGCACTTTCTATCTTGGCTAGAAGTTACTAATTTTTAACTTCTCAAAGAAAAATTAAATTGAGTATCTTGGTGGGATGAAGTCCTTGAGCAATGAATTGCTGTGGGATGAAAGTATTCTGTACTCTCATCCTGCTTCTGTGTCCTTCCCAGCCACCTGCCATTGGATATGGGCACCTAATAATCCACCTGTGTAGGTGGACTTTGAGTCTGATTCAGCGTGTCTACTTACATTTTTCTATCACAATTCAGGAAAAGAATTCTCTTACTAACTTCAGACACTTAGAAGTACAGTGCTCTTGAAACCCTAAAAACTCATTCCTCCTTCCATATCAGTTAAGAGAAATAGGTATCCAGGTGTCTTAAGGCAAGAAGAATTACACCTTAAGGAGGCTTTTTCTCCCCAGGAAACTTGAGGTGACTGACCTAGGCTTAGATGGCTAATTTTAGGTACAAAAGATAGGACTCCCACCTGTCCTATTCCCAGGCATAGAGAGAGGTCTGGGGACTTGAAGAAGAGGATTTCAAGTGCTAACAGCTTTCTCTCAGATCATGAGAGCTCTTGGCACCCAATAAAAGGAATAAAGAGTACATCTGATTCAAAGTCTTTCCCTCCGAACCACATTCACCTGCCTTTTGATTTCAAATTTTCCTGCCAGATCTGAATAATCTACAACATACTGACTGGCCTGGTTATCTCCATCTGAAAAACAAATGGGAAGGAGAGGGGAGATTAATGGTTCGTCTTGCCATCAGGCTTGCTTTAAACAAAATGACTGCATTGCTCTGTTTTTGCAGCAACACACTGCAAGGTGGGCTGGGTGAGAGTCCAACTATGTGGGTTTCCATGTAGTTAGCACCTCTACATACACTAACCACATAGTCAGTGGGATTGTTCATGTGCTTACAATTAAGCAAATGTTTAAGATCTGACAGCCCCTACTTACCCATATGAGACCCTGAATGCTGCTTAGCACTGCACAGCTCCTGAACTCTCTCAAGATCTCACTGCTCTGCAAGCAAATAGTGCTCAGCTGTACTGTCCAGGCCACTTCCCTGGAGTAAATGACCCTATTTTGCAGTGTCTTTGTGTCTCCAGAGCCCTCAGATTGGATATTCAGTGACCCATCCCTTCTAGTGTTCAACCTGGAGCACTCTATGAATTAACTGCTGGTGTAAAATGCTGTATCTCTGATCTAAGCTATATAGACACTTGTTTTTTTCATCATTTGAAAACCAACAGTCTAAGCCAGCCTGTGTAAAAGAGACAACAGTCCATTCAGTACAGCTCATTACATTATTCTACTGACACTTTTAAATAAAGTTCAAAAGCTAAGATAGGGTGGCTTCAGTATGAAAAAACAAAAACTGGTTTCTTGCTACCAGGATAAAGGTGTTTTTTGGTTTGTTTTGGTTTTGTTTCTTTTTGGTTGGTTGGTTAGTTTGGGTTTGGTTTTTTTCTGTGTATGAATGTTAAAAAAAAAGAGAAATGTCTGTATTTCTCATGGGTCAGCATTTCTTAGAAGTGGTATAAGAAAAATACTTAACTTCAGTTGAAAGCAACATACACCTAAGATGTGGGGCCATATCAAATTTGCATAAAGATTTCATTAGTCAGATGCCTTCTCAGGCTTGTAGACAAGTTTGGTTGAAGGAATGAGGAAAGAAAAGGCAAAATGAGCTACACATAACTGATTTTTAAGTGCCATTTTTAAATATTTCAGGTATTTAAAAAAAAAATCAAATATAGCTGTCCTACATAATGTTTGCCTTCTTTTCTGCATGTGACAGGGTGTGCCAGTTGACTTTTTTTTTTGGCTGAGCAATGGAAGTAGCCAAAGACTACATGGGGTCAATCTGACTAGCATGTTCAATCCATCTGGATCACATCAGCTTTTTTCCCTTACATAAGGACATAGGAGAGGGACAAAGGAAAAACCTGATGAATTGCTCCCTCAGACTAGCTGGCTACTTAAGTAAACTTCAGGCTCATTTAATAAAATATGGTCCAGCACTCTTCTAACCTCACCATACTTAATGATTTTCAACTCAACCCACTCAAAAGCTATTTAGCATCTAGGATGTCTAGTCAAGCACATGAGCAAAATATCCCTGAGGATCCCATCACACAAAGAGTGTTCTAGCAACTTTAAATGTATACTTACTGACATAGCTCAGATACTTTAAAGTTATGTTTCACAGCCATTTATATAATTCTCTTGCTTATTCAGGACCTGTTCAGCAATGAGATCACTGATGAGAAAAATACATGAAATCTCTGTCCTATTTGTTTCTGGCTGAACATGTGTTTCTCTTGCAGAAAGAGAACAGAATGACTGTTCACTACATTCCCTTACCCTTGGGTAGGGAGAACTAAGTAATTACTGACTAGCACTTGCCTAATGTCTTCCTACAGACCTAAAGTGCTGCAAACTGTATTGGCTCCATGGGAAATCTGTTCAAGTGCTTCACTGTCCATAATGCTGCAAAGTTCTTCCTACTGTCTTTTCGTAGTTAACCACTGAACAACTTGGTCAAGAAATAGACCCAATTTCTTTTAAGTAATTTCAAGATTCTCCAAAGAAACCTTTCTGGGACAGATGAGTCAAATGTCTTCTAACAGTGAGGAATGTGTGGTTACATTTTTATAGAGATTCAAAATAGCAAGTAGATACTTGATTAAACAGATGAAAGTGCCAAGCTTTGAAACTGTATTCCATGCACAAGCTGAATCTCTAAGGGTTTCAGCAGCTCTGTCTGCAATTAATATGCAATTAATACAGTGCACATTTTACCCTTTCTGATTAACATGTTATCCAACCACGAGTAATGCCTCCTTGATGTGCAATATCAGTGAAAACTCTTCATTCACCAAAAGCCCTATTTATCCAATTATGACTGTACCTGTCCTAATTTCTTTTAATGTATTGAGTTTTATTGTATCAGACTCCTGAGACACATGCTATATATCTTACTCCACAAAGACAATGCTGTGGTATCCAGCATGCAACCCCTGGGATGGGTGCAATCATCCAGTCCCTATGGCTGTTACAGTAGTCCTATGCTTTGTCACATCAGCAGGCTTGTACTTGTGGGAAATACTGTGAGGATGACAATTTAAACCCCAGCTTTGGGGTATATGACAAAATATGTTCTTCACTCTCCTTACTGCTTTTGCACAAAAAAAGAAAACAACTGTTTTCTTATTATAGTGAGTAAAGCCACAATTCCAAGAGGCTATAGCACCAGTATTTTCTTATGTAGGAACTTGCAGACTGATTGCTGGTCCCTTTTGTCTCCTTCCTATCATACACAACAGATGGGACTGACATGTATGAACACATCTGTATCTGCTCTTTCTGTACAAAGCTGAAAGGAAAAAATGAACTATAGGACTTGGCTTTCTTCATGCAGAAAAACACAGCTAACCTCTGGTCTCATGAGACCAAGAGAGTTAATATTCCTTGTCACGGGATGCTTCAGGAATGGAGACACTGTCTAAATTGAAGAGGTCTGGTCCAAGACGTTTCCAAGAAATAGGAATGAAAACTGGCTTGTACAAATGTTTTCACAAGAGTTAATAAAACTGTACATTTCTGGCCTTTTTTCTACTTGTTAACTGATACTAAGCCCTCAAGAGCACGGGATCAAAGTCTGTCCCTTAGGGAGACTTGAATATGCCTCCTGAACTGCCAGCTCCATCCCTTTTAGGGGAATACAGCTGCCTCCACAAGTCACTTGCCCCTCTACTACTTCCTCCACTATTTTACTGCCTCCCTCTCCATGTTTGTGGTGTAACAGTTGGGGACCTCTACACCCCAAGTTGCTTAAATCACTGCCTTCCCATGGTCATCTCTACTCAAGCTCATCTTCTTTCAGAGAGGACAGAGGCAGGTTAACTATCCTATCCATTCCCTGTCTGTGCTCCCTTAGGACTTTGAAGTCCTGCTTGTGGCTTCCTGCTTACTGACCAGTTCATTCCTCCAGAACAGCATCACCTAGGAGCTCTTGTACCTCTCCTTTCTCCTTCACCTACTGCCCCATGGGATATGCTGTTCCTAGTACAACCAAGGAGGGACATGTGTCTCAGTGACAGACCAAAACTGACTGAAATCTGTTGCTTTCTGAATGACAGTTGTTGGCAATCATATGTTTGTACACAATGCCCTAAATTTCTGTTTTCTATGTCAACAGAAAGCAACATACATAGAGACAAATATTTTCCTGTAGCACTTTTTCCCAAAGTCCTGAACAGTCCATGCAAAAACCTTTCTTTCCAGCCCATATATGAGCTAATTCAGGGCTTTGAAACTCAGTGAAGTTGACCTGTATATGACACATTCCCATGGGAAGTCATTATCAATTTAAGGCACTATGAGAATGAGTCAGGACTTCAGTACCTATCAGTGAAATACCTTTTGGGAACCGTTTTTTAAGATTTACTCCTACCCTCTCTACAAACAGATTTGGGGCTCCTGGTGCACCAGTTCCCATCAGTATTTTAACTTGACCAGTGGCTGTTTCTCCAGCAATCAGATTGCCCTCTGGTAAGAGAGAAGCAGGTGAGGTAAAATCTTTCTGAGCTCCTGGTACAATAATAGACCAAGGGCTCTATTCTAGATTGAAACCAGACAACCTGTGCTAAGGCATGGCTGTAGATCACTCATCACTGGAAACTCACATCTGGCATAACCAGGAGTGCTCCAGCAGCTGCATCTCCAAGCATGCCTACAGATTGGGGCATCGCAGGAGGAGTGGTTCCCCTTGAAATCACTTAAATCACTTGTTGCAGAATCCTAATTCAGGATTCTGATGCAGAATGAGTGAAATGCACCCTACTCAACAGAAAAGCAGCAATATGGTTTATTGAGGTAGATTAATAATTTGACAAAACTTAAATGAATTTGATAGAATTTAGCAAAAATCAACAAAGGTTAATCGAGGCTCAGTTTGATGGCAAGGTCACTAAATTACTTGCTATAAAGTAAATTGATTAAAATGACTGGATTAAAATACTTGTGTGAATATATCTATATAGTGGAAAGTGACTTGGAGTTGGGCTATGGTGATTTTCATGGGAATTTGGAATAGAAAAGTAAGTGTGGCCCTCCTGTTGAGTTACCAGGTTTTCAGAATGGAATCCCTTGTTATCTAAACTCCTTCTCAAAGAAGAGCCTAGGTGTTTCTAGATCCAGTCTTAAACCCAGTTAAGGGTTTGTGACTAATAATATCAGGGAGATTGGGAATGTAAGAGGTAAAGGAAACCCTCCCATTGGGTCACAAGGTTCAAAATGAACCCCTTTGTCCTCTGATCTCCTTCAGAGAGTAAGGTTAGATCTACTAGTCCCAGACCTGGTCAGTGGTTTATGTCTAAAAGGATTTGGATATTGACACTTCAGTGTAGTGCTTTAACATAATACTGTGCATATTACATAAACTTGAGGTAGCAGCAATTTAAAGAAATACCAGCATTTATAATATATAAACAATGTTGTGGTAACTTATGAAATAACAATGCTTAATCAGTCAAACAGCAGTAATCAGTTACAGTTAACACAGTGATTCACCTAAGATTTAGCAAAGCTCACTAAGCAAAAAGCAAGTAACACACACACGCGGCTATATTCAGATGGAGAGGTTAACCCACGATAAAGATCTTTTCTTTCTGTAGATTATAATAAAATTAGACACCCAGGGTTCTCTGGGCTTTCGTAACATCCTAGAGATTGTGAATACACGTCTCCATCAGCTTATTACAAGCAGACAGTCTTCCCTTTTGTCAGTTTTAATGGGTGGACAGTCTGGTCTGAGAGGGGTCCCAGTTCAGGGGGAGATCTGAGACTCAGCCCACTGGGATCCCAGAGAGCTCCAATGGGCCTCACTTAGGATCAGCATTTATAGGGTCACAAGATGACTGACTTTGGTCAGTACTTCAGCGAGTACTTTTCCACTGTGGTCATTAATCTTGTCAGGGAAACTTGGCCCTTCTTCCATGGGGGCTATGGCCTTGTTGTGGGCAACTTTCCAAGGTATTCAGGAGTTGCAGGTGCGGCCAGGGGCTGCCTGTCTGTTCCAGCTCACTGAGCCTGTATCTAGGATATGCAGGAATCAACTTGTTTCAACTTGCTGCCCCACCAGACAGGGTTAGAAGGTACCAAGCTATCCCAGCCTCCTACAGTTTGTAATTAATCAATAAATATCACAACGTCTGATACCAATTTCACAAAGTGGCCCAGGCAGGGGGGTGGTCTCTACCGCAGAGGGAGAGGGCAGATGTGTGAACAGAGATCTACCAGCTCCCCTGATTAGTGCTGGCAGTCACTTTAGTCTCTGGCTGGCTCCATGCCAGAAAAAAAAAGGTGTCATAACACTATTTCCCATCACCTCTGAATAATTCCGTCCTTTGTGGCACTCAGGATAAGCCTAGCCTGATAAGGGTTGAGCCTCGAGCATTTCTCACAAGGAAAGCTGGTTTGCTTTAATTTGTGTGTTGAACAGCAGCTCTTGCTATACCAAAGGCTGCTTGTAACAGTTGATTATTTCCACATGGCTATCTACAAGCCAGAGCAGCCTGTGGTGCAGCTAACTTCACACCAGGAAGGTAAGGCATTGGAGGTGCAGCAGGGCCAGAGCTGGGCTGCACAGGGAAGGTGTCCAGATCCAGAAAAGAGCAGACAGGACTGGGGTGCCTAAGCAAAGCAGGGAGCCCACAAGGCTACTAATGTCACTTCTCTATCTGCTGAGGCTGAACCCTTTCCTACAGGCAAAATCAGTATATTTTAAATGTAATAGTACAATTAAAGCAGCACAACCCCTCATATAGATGCATTTACACCTGTGTAATTTACTTACAGAAAGTAAGAGGTATAATTAATACCAATGTAGATACTGGTAGCCCCACTGTTGTCTTTATCTGTTTGTCCATGCTGACAGTACAAGCTCAAGTCTCACATTGCAGCTGCTCTTTTGCTCTCTCCCCCTCTCTCATTCTCTCCCCTGCCAAATGTCAGTTAATTGTGAATCCCTCAGAGATTTCCTAAGACCACCTTGGACAAGTTGCCTAATCTCTCTATTTTTTTCCCCTCAAGGCTGTCATTAGGCAGAACCTTTCTTTACTGCTACATAGCCAAAAGAGTCCACATACAGACACGTTCTTTTGGGGAGCAGGGATCCCAAGTCACCCCACAACCCACAACAAGCAAGACCCAAAGCTCTGCCTGAAGCTATCCCCTGGCAGAAGGTGCTCTAGCCCTGATTCTCTGCTAGTCCACAGAAATATTTTGTCAATACTGGTGTGGAAACTTTTCTGCTTCTCTCATCTCCATGAACACACCATAGTGCCAAAGAGCATGCCTCTGTCAATGTGCTCTGTAAATCTATCTCAACATAGTAATCTTGTTCAAAAGACATTTCAGTACTTTGGTTCAAAAGTAGATGATCTCATAGGGGGAATTGCAACAAAATGAAGCCAGTTATTAAAGACAGAAGACCTGGAAATCAGTTAGAGACCTAAAATCCAGGAAAGGATATTTATATACATCCCTTCAATATAAATTTTCTTTTAATTGTTGCAAAGTCACTGGTCCCTTGATAAGACACCACTCAAAACACTGATGCTATCCCATTTCTATTCATCATGACAGAGGACAAATAATAGAAAACTGTATTTTTCCAGATACCATGTAGAAAATTAACCAGATAAATAAAGGATGGCAATACATATAGACTAGCGTCTGATGATTTATATTCATCTTGCAAGTGTTATAGGATGGACATTGCTGTCAGTAGTACTAACAGGGTAGTCTTGGAT
Source organism: Megaceryle torquata (assembly GCA_024611175.1). Taxonomy (NCBI): domain Eukaryota; kingdom Metazoa; phylum Chordata; class Aves; order Coraciiformes; family Cerylidae; genus Megaceryle; species Megaceryle torquata. The sequence continues at coordinate 25,091 of JANIJG010012210.1, forward strand.
GTTGGAATATTCCACTTCTTGGAACATGAGCTGCACAGGTTTCACATCAATATTGTTCAGTATTCACTTAAAGGACAACTACAACTAGTTGTATAAAAACTTTGTTTTTAAAGCAGCTGATTACCCTAATTCCATAAAAGAATTTTAAAATTTACCAGAGTAAAACCAATGCAATTCAGTTCACTTTTAAAGGCTCAGGATTTTTTTTTTTTAATGAACTCTTACCCCTATGAGTAGGCAAAAATAGATTAAAATTAATGCCTACAAAATTTTCAAAGTCACATACAGGTGCAACATTCACACTCAAGCATTAAAATGATCCTTTATCACTTCACATTCACCACAGTCTAAATGAAGGACTGAAAAATGTTCCAGTTGTTGTGGAGTCATCAAGCAAGTAAAAACTCGTGTTGTACCTCTACACATAGGCAGGCTACCTCACGAGTGGTGTGTGCAGTAGAATAGCCATGCTTGCTTTTCATGTACATCAGACCTACCAGACTGTGTATACCCTGTAAGGAGATCCCAACAGCACAGGCTCATTTTTAACCTGGCTCTGGGGTGCTTGGGACTGCACCCAGTCAGGGGAGTTGTGATGGGGAAGTTGCTGTTGTTGCCCACGAGTGCTCCCCTTAGAGAAGCAGGACTCCTTCCAGCTGCAGACCATTAACCAGCACATGGCACACCTACAGGGCAAACCCAGGAGAGCTGGGGTGCTGCCCCCAAAGGGCATGATGCTGGCCAAGAAGAGTCCTATGGCTGCTATGGATTTCCAATCCTGACTATGTCTAGGCTTTCTCTGTGAACAGGCAGTGCTCACTCATTAGAAGTGGATCTCATGGCAATTTCAGAAGAAGTCTTGTCTGGATTGTCAATTTGGGGATCCATGCACCCAGAACTCAGGTGTATGCCCAGCTGCATAAATGTACACAGCTCAGAATCAAAAAAGGCTAGAAAACTTAATCACAAGCTGAGGAAATGAATTCCTGGGAATCACTTTGAAGATAATTTTCTCTCCCCGAGGGCCAGGGAGGGCTGCCTGCTGAGGAGGATGGGTTTCTACCCAGAACACCTGTGTTTCACTTAAGTGATCTTCGTAATAAATATAATGAAAACCGATAAATTTTACCTACTTGAGCTATGTGCCTTAAGCAATTGACATTTGCAAGGCACAACAAAATCCTCGAAATGAAAGACAACACGTGGTACATGAAAAGAATTACACCGGTGCCTAATTTCATTCCAGAGGAAAGCTCCTACTACCTGGAATTGCAGTGTGTGTGTGCTGCAGAGCACAGATAACAAGTGGGACTTTTCCTTTTGCGATGAACAAATTTTCACCGTAATAAATTTCACAAAAAGGGTGTTCTGCTCTCTTCAGATATTTGAAACAGGACTAGGAAGACATCCTTCTCTCCAACAGAGAAAGCATAAATCCTAAAATTCATGTCTGTCTACAGATCATATGCTGGTTAAAGTAAAGTAGCTGCCACAATTTTCCTGAAACTCACTGGTCTTAAAAGAGACTGGAAAAATGATCTTATGACTATTCAGTAAAGCTAAGAAATGCTCGTGGTAATTTCTATGACAGACTGAAGATTCCCCAAACTGAAGGAATTCTGAAGGCTACAGCTTCATTACACACATGAATATAGACACCTTGATGAGATGTGGGTGTCCCCATTCCCCATGACCTCAGGAAAGGGAACAGTCTTGTCCTTGACAAAGTCCATCTCCTGCCCTCCATATGAGAGCTCTGCAGTAGCACAGCAGCATTCTGGGGACAGACACACAGCTCCTTCATCTTGCTTTTGTCCTTGGGTGGATGGAGAGTGTACCTGAGAGCTTATTCCTTTACCACTTGTCTTCCTGGCTTTCAAAATGGGCTGATGAGAGAAATTCTCTCAGAGAAGCTACCTGTAACTGTATTTGTGTACAGCAACCATGCTGTCAGGCATTTTCTGCTGGTGCTGAAAGCAATGCCTGATGAACTCTTACAACAGAATCAACTTGCCAGTCAATCACAGCACTTCACTGTTGTAAACTGGTTCTTGGCAAAGAGAGGAGAAAAGCTTATCTCTGTACATGCATCATTTCCAGCCTTTACATTTGATCCAGCTGAAGGCTATTTCACACGCTCTTAGTGGAGTCTCTGGACCCCGAATGGCTGTGCCCTTGGCTTTGCAGGCAGAGAGAGGAGAGGATGGGGGTGGAGATAGAGGACAGGGTAATGGAGGAGCTTTCTTCTCAGTTCACAGCTGGTTTACAACACTATCGTTCTGCCGAGATGCTGTGGGTTGGCACCCCTGGCAGTGAGAGTAGGGGGAAGTATGGAGGCTCATGACAGCAGCATTGAGGGAGGGTGGGGTTCAGTGATTGTCTCACCCCACTCCAGCTCCCAGGTGCCACTGTCTGAATGCAGTGGGCAGCCAGCCTTTCTGCCTTGCTCTTATTTGCACCACGGAGGGACCTGGCACGGAAACTGTGCTGGATCTAACCCCCATAACTCAGCTGCCTTTACAGTCAGATTGGTACTGTCCTGCTCAGCTGCCCTGTTGAAGATGCCTGTTTTAGGAAGAGGTGAATTGCATCATTCCTTTCCTCTATCCACTAATGGGTTGAGGATAAGATGTAGATGCATGTAGATGAAGTATAGACACTCATATTTGATTAGATGAGTCCAAGACTCAATCCTGAACATTCCTAGTCTATTAGTATGGTCAATACTCTGCATCCCACTGACCATTAAATATTTTCCAGGAGCGTGAGGGTTCCTTTGCCTATATGCCTTTGAGATAGGCTTCAAGGGCTAAAAACAGCAGGAAGATTCTGAGGCAATTGTCTATCATCAATAAAAATGCCTGTGGCACACTGGAAACAGAAGTGTCACAGCTGGGATAAAATTAACATAAGATGAGGGCTTCTAGGGGATTTGCATGGGCTGTGCTGCTCCTTTTCATAGTCCATCCCACAGTTTTCTCAAGGATCCACCAAAGTGCTAACGAAATGAGGGCACCTGGTCAGTGATGTTTTCTGACTCGGCAGGAAATGATACTGCTATGAGACAGACTTATGAGGGAGCCTAAAGCTGTTTTTGTTCCAGACTGGGAAAAAGCCAAAATGCTTTCACAAAGCAGAATAAAATCACAACTCCTGTCTCTGTATCATTCACCTTTATCTAAGGGTCTCAGGAACTATCTCATCAAAAATACTTTTGCAAACACTGTATCCTTGCAAAACATTTTGACCATCAAACCAGTATCTGGATATGAAAAAAAAAGCTGACATTAAAATGTTCAAACCAGGTCTCCACTGTAGGTTTATCTGGCTGCAGGAGCACAATCTGCTTTATATTTCGCAAGGTTTAAACACTTTTTTCAGATCTTTGACTGAAAAATGTAGAATATTTGAACACTAGAGAAGCACTTGGCACGATGGACATTTGGACACAGTGCAAAAGCACCTGACCCAAGGAAATGCCTTTCAAAACAACTGTTTTTGGTCAAAAATGTTGTTTTGTTGAAAACCAAAGAGCTTTGCAGAAGCATGTCAGCATTGACCAACCTTGTGTTTAGTCCAGGATGGAATTTTTTGTGGAGAAAATCTGTAACCCCAGAACAGCCTGATCATTATCACATACTCTTCTGACTCAGCCAAGGCAGATGGGAACTCAGAAAAGACAGGATCCCACTTCAGTGGTCTTCTTAAGGACAGCAATCACTTGGGCAAATGTCTTTGACTCTCTTGCTTTTTTTTATTAAAAGTTTCAAACAGACTTGTGCTTTATTACTACAAGAAATAATTAAAAACCCTTAGGTTCTCCCAAAACAGAGTTATTTTCACTGCAGTAGGTGAGACATTGTCTCTAGGGAAGGTCCTGGTTTCCCATCGCAGTCAGTGCCTGAGACAGCAAAGACTGAACATGTTCACACTTGCTCACAACAGCCTTTTGAAGCAGAAAACTACATCTTGAGACAAGAAGATTTGCAATTTCCTTAGCAAATATGAACAAACTTGGTTGCCACTGCTGGAGGCCTGTTTCCAGTTGCAGCATGACTGTGTCATCTTCATTTATCTCCTATGCCTTGATCAAATTACACTTTGATAGCCTGTAGGGGAAATGGGGCCTCATCTACTATCTGTCAGGCTGTTGACATGAAAACAAGATCTGTTTCCTCTGAGTTTGTGGTGTTTTGGTTGGATTCTTCATAACTTTCACAAATCAATCAAAGAGCCAACCTCAAACATGACATTCCAGCAATTTCATGCAACAAAGTAAATATCTGCTGATGGAGTTGGCCTCACAGTGAGGTTGAAATTGGCCCTATAGGTCTGGGAAGGATCCTCTAGCTTGTTTCTCTCATGCCAAAACAATAAAAAAAACTTTTGGAGGGATTTATGGTCAAACTTTTGAATTCTTCCCTGACATTTGGTTTTAGCTTGGTGAAATTATTTTCAAAAGAAAACACAGGCTCACCTCTCAGTTTAATGCTATTAAAAATACTACACCCTGGACTTCTGACAGAGTTTTGGCATTGTGGTGCAGAGAAGAACCCTGGGCAGAATATGACACCTCATTATGGTCCAAGTCTTTGACCAAATGTCAATTCAAGGTGAGTAAACTTGAGCCTCATGCACACGGTGATGTTACTGCAGATCAAGGAACCTGTCTACATGGGTGGAGCCATGCCATTTGTCCAATGCATATTTGTGGGAATTGCAAGGTGCTGACATTTATCCTAGACATTTTCTTCCTGTAACATGGACAGCTGATAGGCTTAGTCCTCTGCATATGTTTTTTTAAGTGGACTGGCTGTTCATAAGGGATTCAGCTAATTCATTTTTCCAAGCAACTGTATTCACTGAAGAGTGAAAGGAATAACCTGATTAATCTGTTGCTGTTGCCATAGTTATTATCACTGGTTTTATTACCATTCATATTATTTTTTATTTACCAAAGTACTGCCAAGCAAGAAGGTTTCCTTGTTCTAGTCATTGAGGATACTCTCTAAATAGATAATGCAGCAGAGAAAAGATGAGATAAATGCAAAGGCAGATTCAACAGTGTGGTTGCAGCCAGCATCACATCAGCTGCACACTGTGATGGCTGTCAGGTTCATGTCGGGAAGGCAGGGAGCTACCTGCAAGGGGTTGAGCTGAAGGGTAGAAGAGATGATGGGAGAGGGAAGTTGCTGACATTTGGTAGGCTTTTACTCATACATTCTCTCTTTCCAAGGTGATGAATGCCAATTTTAATGTGAGAAAATGTGGAAGTCCCTCTTCCAATCCAAACAAAACTCATTGCATTGAAATTTGCCAAATTATAGCATCAGAGCAGATAAAACTAAACTCTTTGTATGAAAAAAAGGCATCACTAAAAATAAAACCAGATAATTTCTCATCCTTGTATATCACCCATTCCTCAGCTATCAGGCACTGCTGAGGCACTGTGTTGGAGAAAGTACTGGGAGCATCTGGAAACACCATCTGCTTGCATTTACTATCAGTTTCTTTTGTCTGGGTTCATTATCACTGATACTTCATAAAGAAATGGTTCCAAAAATACTTTTGTATAGCACGCCTCACCATTTCCTATCCTCATGGCTTGGCTTCATGGCACAGTCACAGCTGTGCACATTCCCTCCCTGCCCCTGCTGGGATAAGTTTGGTGACAGTCACTAGAGGGCTGGGCCCTCCATTAGCAGGCAAATTTTTTTCAGAGAAAGACAAGAATGGGATCCTTTGGCAGGGGGTTCTTCAGTACCAAAAGAGGGCAATCCAGTCTTCTGTGTCAAGGTCCAACGGATCCAATAAAACCCTAGCCAAATACATGTCAGCACCAGCTCAAGACATTTTGACATGCTTTTATACACAGTGGGCTATGACTACATTAGAGCTATGGAACAGCAATCACAGCTACAGCTTTGTGATGGGTTACAGTGGTGTTATGCAGATACATCCCCCAGTAAATGGAAATTAGCTCAGTTTCACTAGCAGAATAGCTTCCTGCAAAACCCACCCGGAAAGCAGCCAGTTATATCTCTGCTGTGTTCTGCCTTCCACTACTCTGTGCTTGACTTCCGTAAACCCAAATATAAGCATAGGCTATCATTAGCTCAGAGGCTTCCCTTGTGACAGGCAGAACAGTCACCCAGCATCAGAACATGGGATGGATCCCACCACAGACATGAAGAGAAGTTTGTCAGTGATTTCAGCTGGCCCATTAGAAACTCCCCTGAAGTTCATGGGATTCTTTCCATAGAAGTTGCTTGCTGTTTGATGGAGTCCAAGTGAAGAAGGGATGGTTGTATAGACAATTAACTTTTCCTGTACGTGACAAAGGGCAGAGGGGAGGAGATGTGCTACTGTACTACTTGAATTCTTTTTACTTACCTGGTCCTGAGCTCAAGGCTAGAATTTTTTCCAGCACTTCAAGTGCCTAAAATAATGCCCAGAAACACAAAGCTGAAGGATATGAGTGAGATATCAGCTTTACATTTCTGTTATTCCCCCTGGGTAGAACACTTATTTATTTAGGAGAAGAGCTGCCTTTGCTTAGTTTCCCATATGACAATTCTCTGCTGAGTCTTATCTTAGAGTGACTCACAGATGGGTCAAAAGGTGAAGAGAAACTTTATGCTAACCTCTTCATAACCCTCTTGTAAAGTTTGTTTTCTTTGGACTCTCCATTTGTATTTGTAATCGGTGGGCAATTTCCCCTCGTCTTTCCATTTTCCACCCTTCTTTTTTCAATTGAAAACTTGGTAAAGTTAATGTTCCTTTTGTACCAAAAGTGCTCCCCCTTCCTGCCTTGCATGTTGTGTGCATTCATCCAATTCCCCTCAGGCCACATACTCAGCTACTGAAAACTGGTGAAATTCCATTACCTTGTAGGGGTGTCCACAGGTGCTCCAGGATGGCTACTTCCCTGTCCCAGGGAAGAGCAGTGCCTTGACATGGCTGGTGGTGGGCTCAATGGAGTTCTTGGGGGCTCCTCCTCTACCTGTGGGAGGGGTGCCTCCTGTCATGGTTTCATCCCAGGTGTCAATTAAGCACCATGAAGCTGTTCACTCACTACCCCTCTCTGTGGGATGGGGGAGATAATTGGAAAAAAAAAGTAAAAATCATGGGCTGAGATTAAGGCAGTTTAATAGGATAGAAAAAGAAGGGGGAATGATTATAATAATAATAGAATATACAAAACAAGTGTTGCATAATATAATTACTTACTATCCACTGACTGATGCCTATCCAAGTCTTCAAGCTGTGGCGCACCTTGGCCAGCTCCCCCCAGCTTATATACTGGGCATGATGTCATATGGTATGGAATACCCCTTCGGCAAGTTTGGGTCAACTGTCCTTGCTGTGTCCTCTCCCAGTTCCTTGTGCCCTCCCAGCATCTGCTGGCAGGCAGTATCAGAAGTTGAAAGTCCTCGACTTAGTAAAAATGCTGCTTAGCAACAACTAAAACATCAGTGAGTTATCAATGTTGCACTCATCCTAAATCCCAAACAGCACTATACCAGCTACTAGGAAAAAAATTTACTGTATTCCAACTGAAACTAGGATACTCCAAACACAAAATCACACCTGCCTGAGATAACATATTCTGATGCCTTGAAATACTTCTCAGCCTGGCTTTAGACTGGAGAAGTTTGTAGTTAACAGCAGAGCCACTCAAGTAATGTTCTTGGAAAAGATGCCAAGAGCATCCCAGCAATATTTGCCTCCATTTCTTCTTCAGTCACAAGGAAGGTCTCCCTCCAGCCATCCAGCTGCCAAATACATATCTCAGAAGCAAAGCGCTCACCAACCTCACTGTGTACATCCTGTACGCTGTGTGAGATTAACCATCAGCCCTTCCATGATTAACAGTTATCACTCTGAATAATTGCTGCTGACAGGAGAAGACTAACTACCTGACAAGTGGGTCACCCCCAGCTCCCAGGCTCCCAAGTCCCTATGCAAGCCAATACCCTTCAGGACATCCTTCAGTGTCCATCTAATTCTCAATGTGGGTTTAAAGACCACTAAAGTTAATGGAACTGAGTATGTGAATATCATTAAATTTATGCTTCAGTGCTTCACTGATGGATTTAAACAGAGGTGTAAGTATTTTGTTGAACAGAGACTTGTGAACACCAGCCTAGCAGGACGTTTTTGTTTATTGCTCAACTGCTAAGAACTGATCTGAGTCACACAAAAGTGTACCTGTCTACTGCAATAGATACATACTAAACAGAGAGACAGAAGAGCAAAGAAAGTGCATTTCCTAGCTTTTTTCATCTATGAGTGACCAAGCATGTGCAGATGCCTGGAGGATGAGTCTGGAACGTGCAGAGAAAACAAACTCACAGAGCAAAATGGAAACAGTCCTTGCTTTACAGTTACATAGAGCGGTATCACCTTAATGTTAGCAGCAGCAAACTTTTCCACTCCCCATCTGCTAGCATTCATTTTAATTCCTGCAGTAGTGTATTATGGAAAATATGAGGTCAGGGAGTCCTTGCTTTTTTCTTAACTCATTTTTTTCTCTTTTTACCAGTAGAGGAAATGTTTCTGTTTCTACAGTACATCCATTTTCAGTGGTTTATTTTTCATCATGAAAGGAAAAAAAAGAAATGAAAAAAAAGCAGTAGATTTTTTTCTACAGACCTAATGTCTGAGTCACAGTAAGGAAGACAGTAATGTACCTTGTTCCAAATGGCAGTGTTGTGTCTTTCCAGGCAGGTTTTTCTCGCAACCAGTTACAGGAAAAGTAGGATGACAGTTAAAAATAAACAACTTTTACATTTTTCATACAAAACTGCTCACTCCAAGCTACAGACAAACCTTCTACCAAGCTTCTGCTCTTTGAAGGTGCTATAACATTTCAAAGTAATTCGTGTCAACTGAACCATTTCTTGTAAATTGGTCAGGACTTCATCTTTTTAGGCCTCAATTCAATAAATATGGTTAATCAGAACTGCAAAAAACTTTACACCAAACACATATTTTTAGAGTTTTTCAGGAGTAAAACCTAAGCTAATTTCTAGTCAGGAAATACTTCTGAACAGAAATTGATTTGGAGGACTCTTTCTCAAACATTGACTTCTTAAGAAGACCCTTCTCTTGTAATACCTTTCAGGAAGAAGTTCATCAGCTACTGCACATTTCTGAGGCACTGGATGCCATCAGAACAAACATTTTCTCAGAAGTAGGAAAAAAGTACACTGTCTATTTGAACTCTTCTGAACAAATGAAGTTAAAGACCACGAGAAGACATCAAAGGGAAAACAACAGCTTCTTCCCTGCAGTTATTAACTTAGCCTTCATTTCTGTTACTCTCTATATCAGGAGTATTAAGAGATGACCATCTCATCTGTTACAGTGGTCTGGTACCAAGCCCTTTGCTGCTCTTTTGAGAGATGATCTGAACAAATGATTATAGCAATCTTGCAAAACAATATGCAAAAAGATTCAAGGGAAGCTCTTGGCATCAACAAATTGAATTCACAAATCCTGTTAGTTTGAGTCATATGGTCTTAAAAGGCTGGCTTGACTATGTAGCACACTGATGTTAAAGGCTAATAACAAAACTAATGCCCTTATAGTTGGTTGGGATAAAACCCCCCACTGTTGCTGGAGTTAGTCCAAGAGCTCCAAGAACACCAGTGCTGAAAGGGTTGTAACCTCAGCAAGCTACTACAGGGCTGTTACTGTTTTCTTGAAGCAA
>JANIJG010012210.1:36925-53350 GCA_024611175.1 Megaceryle torquata
TATGTACAAATATATACAAAACCAGTATCGAACCCAACCCCCCTGATGGTAATTACATCACCATCACCACTGATGCTATGGAGCAGGCACCAGGGGGGTCCCAGACAGGGCCCCACAGCAGATGGGAACTGTGGTCAGGGGCTGGATTCTGGTACCGGATTCAGGAACATGGGATTGAAGGCAGAATGAACAGTCCTTCTGGGATGTTCTGGGGAAGCAGTCCAAGAGGGGAGAAGAGCCTGGGTGAAAGCCTCTGCTTTATACCGAACATGACGTCTATGGGCTCGAATCCCTCACTGGTCAGTTTGGGGTCACCTGCCCTGTCCGCTCCTCCCTGCAGGTGCAGCCTTTCACTTTCTTGCACCCCTCAATGTGAAACAGAAGACCCAGCAGTGGCCTTGATCTGCACACCAGTCCTTGGTAGTAACTCTAAACGTGGGGTGTTATCACTGCCAGCAGCAGACACTGCCTGTGAAAACAGGCTGCTAACTTCAGACAGTGCAGTTAGTTAGAAGTACTGAACAGAAAAGTAAAATCACTGAACAGAATTAGTTCAGTTTTCACTCGAACCAGGACAACTTTGAATAGTTGGTTGGGATAAAACCCCCCACTGTTGCTGGAGTTAGTCCAAATGCTCCAAGAACACCAGTGCTGAAAGGGTTGTAACCTCAGCAAGCTACTACAGGGCTGTTACTGTTTTCTTGAAGCAAAAACACTTTTCATTATTTTGATAATGGTTTCAGTAAGAATACCAGAACAATATTTCTTTTAAAACTTACACAAAACAATCTAAAATCTCTTTGCTTTTTCTGCCTTAAGCAAAACGTTTTTTATTTCCTTTAAATAACTTCCTTTTCTTTTTTATTTTTGCAAAAGTAGGTAATATTTTAGATCCTCTCTAGAAAAGTAATTTTCTATAGAGTGGGGAGAATGTTCCCAGTTCTGAAAGGACTTGTTACCCAGTGTGCCTTACTATCAAGTCCAGTCCCATAAAAGTTCATAAAACTTTTCATAATGATAAATATTTACAGCACCAACCTCATAGCTTTTCTGGGAGGGTTCCTAAATGTATTTATGTGAATCACAGGTGGTCTAAAGTAACATGGTCCCCCTAGACACACAGGTGTGGCTGTTTTTCAAAAATGGCATAACTGTACAATGAAATTTCCTGTGTCAGAAGTGCTTTAAAGTGAATAAAAGAATCAAAAAACTACTTCACTTTTTATTTTTATTTTGATGGGTCTGCAAAACAGTGCATGCAGCACTACCTTGTATTCATGGAGCTTCTAATGCATGTGGATTAGGAGCACACTTCCCTGAAACTTCATATTCTGCACAGTCCATTTACCTGTGTTGTAGTTATTCACACTGCACACATGAGGAAAATGTGAGAGCCCCAAGGTGGTCAAAACCACAACACTAGGTTCCCAGGAACCCCAAGGAACTGCTGTGGACTGCAGGATGAGCACCTGCAACCTCTTCCAAAGGCCTTCTGAGGCTGCATTAGTGCTCACTGTTATTGCCTTTCCTGATGCTTCGAGGACAGAGTGAGCACTTGACACATGTGAGTGACCGAGGTACTCTGGACTCAAATAACATCCATGACTGTAAGTAGTTGCCCACTCTGTGAGCTCAGTCCTTCCCTTCTTCATGGTGCCCAGTCCTACAGGCCTCATTCCCGGGGCAGTGGCAGGCTGGGCAGCCCCGCTCCCCACAAAGGATGGGGCAAGGCTTCAGTCCACGTGGGGCCCTGAGCCCCTGCACAGACCTCCCTGCTTTGCAGGGAGATGGGTAACAGATGTGATTGTTGTGGTACCACAGTGTGCACAGGATTCTGACACCTGCCCCTGGACTTCCCCAGGTCTGTCACTGTGATGTCCCCTCTGCTGCGGCACCAGAGGAACCCAGTCTAACCTCCAAGAGAATGAGGACAGAGAACATAAATCACAGCACACTTTCCATTCATCATGGTGTGCTTTCTTGTCCAGGGATTTACAAAACTAGCAGAACAGAAGAACTTCCAGTATGTGAAAAACAAATGACTAAGAGACTTAATAGATTTCAAATTAGATTTTTATGGCTGCAATCTCTTCTTCTAAGTTGAGGAAACACAACTGTGACACTTGGGTCACTATCAAGGTAAAAGATTGTTGACAAAACAACCACAACAAAAGAGGAGTGACTGGTACTTCATGATTTAGTACGATTAAGACACAATCCTGGCTTATTTTGCAGCCTGGTGGACATACTGAGTCCATTTACGACTGATTTCAAATGCCTGGAAAGTAGGAAGCAATTGATTAAAGAGATCAGCTTTTGAACCACATACTTATTTTTCATAACAACCCTAGTGTTGAGCCCCAGGTGATTACTTGAGCTTTAGCTCACATTCCACACTGGATTCACATAATGTGTAGGAGTCATGACATGAGTTCATAAAATTTACACAGATGCTAACAATGCAAACCCTCCAGCTGCATCACTTTCCACCCTAGAGAGGCCCTGATGACCAGCAAAGGAAGTGATCCACCACCTCAGCCTGCTTGGGAAGACCAGGTGCCTTTCAGAAGCTGTCTCTCCCACATGCATGTCTCACTGCTCCAATTTTGGAGGCCTTTTCTCAACCACAGTGAAAATGTTTGCGCTTTGCCCTGAAAGCTGAGCTGCACCACCCTCATAGCCCCACTGGAGGGATGGAGATTCCCCCAGCAGGTGCTGTTGATGGTTTGAACCACGCAAAAGGGCTGGGAAGGCACCACAGACACTGGTCGGGGGGGTCAGGCAGGGACAAGGTGACATGGGGTGGGCAGTGCACAAATGAGAAGAAAAGATGTATCTCCCCAGCCACTGCCCTTCCTCCTGCTCCCCACACACAGGAAGAGGTACGAGGGCACTGGGACCATGACTACTTTCTTGCCTTTGCCATCAGCTGCAGCTGGTTTTGGAAACTTGGCTCTGTCCTGCATATCTGGGAGCATTCCCTGAAGATCTTTCTACTGTTGATGGTGGTTTCTGGAGCTGAAGGCTTGGTGTGTGTGGGATACAGTGAGAACTGAGGGTTGTGGATCTCTTCTGGTACAATGATGCAAGTTCCAGTTACCAGCCTGACGTGTAGCCCTGGAGGTGTTACTGCACTGAGTGCCTCTTATATACCAGTATGAGCAAGCAGCCCATGAGCGGCAGGTAAGAGTGCATGCTGCACAGCAGCCCTCTATGTAGAGGACAAGGGGCCATGGACAGTGAGGGAGCTGGGAGCCTGATCTCAAGGAGGATGCAGATGCAACAGCATTAACAGCTTGTTTATTCATGCTGAATCCTCCTAATTTCTCTGGAAGAAGCCAAATGTCCTAACAAACCATCCATGCAGTTCACATATCAGCCATGGAATTGTCCGGGTCTGTGTTTTAGCAACCTGTATGTCATTGCAATGGACTCTCATATGTTTTGACAACCAGATGCAAACAGCCAAAACCAGTAAGCAAGCCTCTGTTCTTTCCCAACTCTTGCATCCAAGATGCAGGTGTTCTGGTGCCTTTGCACAGTGAAAGGGCTCCTGCCAGCAGGGAAGCAATTTCTTTCCTTGGAACCCGAGGCTGTGCTCACAAGTCTGCCCACCAGCTTCACAAACCAGCCTTTCTTGGTCTGAGCTCCAGTCCTTGTGAAGGTCCTGTCAGGCTCAGACATGGTTTGAATCACAAAACCTTCATCTCCAAAACTCTACTGCAATTGCCTTCCAGAATAGCACCAACATTTCTATTTCCTGACACACTCAGGGGCTTGCTCATGTGCATTGCTTCTCAGTCTTCTGCAGTGAGCTCAGAGGCTTGTTCACCACTTTTCAGTCTAGGCTTGGAAACAAGAACAGGCAAGAAAAAGCTAATGTCAATTATTTTCAAACAGTTCAGATCAGAACATCAGCAAAGGAAAGCTGAAAGGTGCTCTTTGCTTTTTCTGCCACTGCTCCATTCATCCCGAGAAAAAGCCCAGGAGCTAGGCATGATCTCCAGACAGGACGCAGCTTCAGATTAACCCCAAAAAACATTAGACTGTAATGGTGAGGATTTGGCTTCACCATTAGAACTTTGGAATTGGAGTCCTATATTGGTGTTGGTGTCAAACCAAACCTTGCAGTTAGTGTAGGCAAAGGTTACTGGGTTTTACTCTTTATCATCTGGTACAGATTGAGAGTGAGGTCCCAGGAAATACCTCAGGAATGCAACTCTGATGGGCTGCAACATGCTTTTCTAAGATATGATGTGACCAGAAATCAGTATTAGAACATGTAAGGAGAAAAAGAAAGCAAAGGATGCAGGACAGAAAAAAGTCTGAGGGGGCATGACTTTCCACAGCCTAGCACCTCACCATGCATCTAAGTTTAAAAAATACCAAACACCACCCTATCAGGATGGCATGACTTCATTCTTTTTGGGAACTGTTGAGAATGATGAAACAGGAGAAACAGACTTAGAGAGCAGTTTGCAGAAAATAAGTGTGTTTGTGTCCCCTTTTTTTCTGTCTCTTCCCCTATGTTTCTATGGGTAGGAGTAAGAATTTGATGATCTCTGTTCTCATCCATGTGCTAGATTTAACTCTGTAACACCTCTCCCAGCTTGAAGGTTACTCACAAGGATGAAGAAAACATTCACAGACAGGTAGGTTCTCTTGTGCTGAAAAGATGGACTCTTTTCCTTTTTACATTATTTCTGCACCACTGAAATCATCTTATGTTCAGGTTCTCTTTGCAGCATTGTTTTAAAGACTGCAAGGGGAACATAAAACTGACATCCAAACCATCTGCTCACCAGCATTTCATCTCTATTACTCTAATCTCCTCACACAGAGGAAAATTATCCAACTGTCTGTCAGAATACATGGACATACAGGATCTCAAACATGCAAGGATTTGTGATATTCTTTCTGCTGCCAAAAAATTCCTGTGCACATTACCTGGCTAAACCTTATCCTTATCTGCAACAGAAAACTTAACTATGCCAAGAGAGACAGATCATGGAATTTACACTAATAAATGCTGATCCAACTTCATGTCAAGCTTCTACTTTCTTCTAATAAAACATTTTTTGATTTCAACACCAAAAAAAACCCCTAATAATGTATTTTTAGATGACACTAAATATTGTTCCTTCAGTCAAAGTTAACAGAAACAAAGATTGCAGAAATAATAATAATAAAAAAATTTACTGAGAAAATACATGAAAAACGTAACACAAAATGGATATGACTGCTGCATCACCAGCAAGATAACAGCCAAACCTGTCTATGGCTCATCCAGAATCCTGTCCTGCCTACTTTAAAATAGAAAAAGGCTTTCATTAAAGTGATTTATTAAGATCTGAAATTCATTACAGTGAAAAAAACTTTCCAATAGTAATAAGTAAAGCCACTCACTGCCACAGGTCCCAGAACCTTATCTCTGCAGTTATTGCTACAGCAAAGGGGGAACCGTTTCTTGCCTTTCAGAGTTTTATGTAGCATCCCCAGTTGCAGCAAAGAGTTAAAAAACAGACACTCATGCCTCCAGTTTAGAGGCCAAAAATTACTTCACATTCTTGGGAATAAACTAATTGCCAGATGCACATGAGAGTAGATCCATGTGTAAAAACACAGTACAGAAACATTCCTAATTAATGAAGAGTTGTACAGTCAAAGCACCCATACTGCCCAAGGTTCCTGCGGGACCTACCAAAATATCCAGCTCACCCATCTCAGCCAGTAAGTTAGCTATTTCCAGTCAGTATAAATGCAGTTTTGTTACCAACAGAGGTTCAGACTCAGCTGGCAAGGCTGTGATGGCTTTAGACCTGTTTCCAAACAAATGCCAGGGAAAAGAGTGAGGAGGGCTGTGCCCTGCTGCACTTTTCACAAAAGCACAATGGTACTATGGGGTCTGACATGGGGCAGACCCACACTGGACCCATGGGACAGGGTTCACATCAGACCTACAGATCGGGTAGCAGATCCTTAGCTCTGCTCAGAGGTGATGAGAGCTGAGCTGCAAGAGGGCACTGCCCCATGCACAGGGAGCTGCCAGCTATACTTCTGTGTCCTGCTTCACCGATGGCCATGAGCCTTCCCACATTGAGAACCGATGTACCCATCTCCTCTCAGGCTTCATCTCCTCACTTTGGGCCATCCAGATGGATGTTCGATGACCTTCCCCGGTGGAAGGGCAGCTTGATCTCTGTGGGTAAAGGCAGTGAGGAGGTAATGTCACAGGTTAGTGACAAACCTGCCTGGGACAATTCTATCCTCAGCACTTGTACTGAGTTATTGGCCAGGTGCCTTCCTCCTCCATTTGTGCTCCCCTCACCTGCCCAGAGGAGACCCATGGCTTCAAGAAGGGAATGGTGAGAACCTCCTGCGGCTGCCTTTCCCCTCAGGCCTTGTTTTCTGTTTGAATGCATCTGCCTTCGGTTCCTATTATTCAACAGGATTAAATAACTCTTCATGGCCCTGAATTTTCTCTCTGAGCATGAACTCCCAGCCTATAAGCAAGCTGTTTGCAGATTTTTTTCCTTACTGTTAAGTTGTGCTAAATTTACCAAGACTGAGACTGAAGACACTCACAGTAAGGGCTTTGCTGCTCTGCTCGACTGCCTTGTGTGTCCCTTTCCTTCTAGCATCTCAGTTTTGTCAGAACCTCTGCAAAATTTGTGTGCCATCTTTCAAGATGAGACTGTTTGACCAGTGTTCCAAGACAACCTCACCTTCTCTTTGTCATCCAAAGATGTTTGAGCAAAGGAAGGGCACAGAGAAAACATTTATCTTTATAGATGTGATTGATTTAGAACCATCTACAAGGGCACTAAATGGTATAAAAGGAGGAGGTTTAATTTAGATTAGCATTAGCCTTTCTTGCCACGGTGGAAACTGCAGAATCTGCTGGGGCAGATGGTCCTCTACAGTCCTGCAATCCTCCTCCAGAAGTACATTTTCCATGCCCCTGCTCTGCTTTGGGTAAGTCAGTCCTGAGTTACCCCTTCCACAGAATTTCACTACTTTCAGTCCCACCAAAACATGATGCACATTACCCCACTACGTGTGAAGTGCAATGATCAGTGATATCCAAGCAGGCAGAGATCCACCCCAGGCATGAGTGGCAGCAGCAACACACTTGTCACACTTTTTGTGCTGTGCTGTTACTTCCAGTAAACTCCTGAACTAAATCCTGACCTGACATGCAAGCATACTTTTTTCCCATGCTATGGTGTTTTATGAATGTCATCATAAACTCATCCATGCGAGCACAGTTGTAGCTGCACCAACATCATTTCTATGGCTCTGAAATAATCACAGACTTACACAATGGCAGAGGCTGGAAGGCCCCTCTGGAGATCACCTAGTCAATCCCCAGCTCAGAGCAGTCAGCTGGAGCAGGCTGCTCACAGACATGTCCAGTCTTGAAGATTGCCAAAGACAGACACCTCACAGACTCTCTGGGTGACTTGTGCCCTTGTTTGACCACTCTCCTAGGGCATCCCAGCAAGGTTTTAGCCTTATTTGCCTTGAGGGCATATGTTTTGATCCCATATTTCTTGATTCATTGCCCACCAGTGCAGTGAGTGGAAAGCCTTCACAGCTTTCTCTGTAGAGCTGCTTTCCAGATGGTCAACATCCAGTCTTTGCTGGTATCTGGGATTGTTCCTCCCCAGCACAGGACTTTGCATTTCTCTTTGTGGAACTTGATGAAGAAACTTATAGTCAATTCCCTAGCCTATGAAGGTTCCTCTGGATGTCAGTACAGCCCTCTGGTACCAAACAGAAACACGCTGAAATGCTGACACTTATGTAACTTGCCTTAGTGATCCCCACAAATCAACTGATCACAACATTGGGCAAAGGCAAATGCCAACATGAGAACAAGTGCAACACCAGTTCCTACCATCTGTTAAGACTGGGCTTCTTAATGTCTGTTAGCTCCTGCTTAGCCCATGGAATACATTATACACAAATATTCTGCTTGTGTCTTTCTCTCACTTGTTTATCTCTGCTAGATCGGCTCAGTGGAGCGCCCTGGAGAAAAATAAGTGTAAGAATAATGGAAAAGGAGCTGCAAACCAAAAATATGGAGCTCTGATTCAATTCTGGGGAAGGGTTTTGGGAGAGACAGGAAAGGAGAGTGGGACATGTTGACCTTCTGTAGAAGTTGTTGGTTGTTACCCAGTAACTGACAAGTGGTGGCAGAGGATTGTATACCTAATTGTGTCCTTCACAATCTGTCTCTGAAACAATTAAAATGACACAGTGGTTATGGCAGAGTCCAATCTGAAATACAGACAAGTCTAATAGGGCTGGGCAAGTCCAAACATGACTCGTTGGACTCGGTGTCCAAAATCAATCTTTGGGGACAAGCTGGCTCCTCACACCTCTTCATGACTCTTGGTATGCATTACTTTTTCCTGTTTTGTTTAAATTAAAGCCAGCTAGACAGTTCCTAGGGGTGCAGAGCAGGAGTCAAAATGCTGAGCAAACATAAATGCCTGCCAAGGTGTGTGTGCTGATCTGGCAGGACCTCTGCCCAGGATTTCTACTTCTTTTTTTCTGCTTCAGCAGAACTCATTTCAGTTTAACAGTTAGGATTATTTAGTTATTCCGGCATGCATGTGCTATAATGGCACCCCAAAGCCGCCGTAACACTCAGGACTCCTCTGGGAGAAGACCTTGGTCCAGGCCCAGAAAAATTAAATAAAGAGAAGTCCATGTTTGTCTCTTCAGTGACAAACTTCCCTAGCAGTCTCAGCATAAACTAGCATGAATCATTGCTCAGTTGTTAGTAGCCAACCACATGATTTCTTAATCTAATATAATGAAATCTATGGAATAATTAGGAAACCCTTTCGTTTTTGACAGCACAAACACCAGCTGATTTCACTGTGTTGGCAAGCAGAGCTCTTAACTGTCAAAACAAACCAAACCAACCAAACGAAACAAAGAAACAAAAAAAACCAACAACAATGAAAAAAAGATAATTGCTACAGAATAGAAAACCAGTTTTCTAGTAATTTGTCCTAACATTCAGGTTGGGTGAAGATGAAGGTTTAAAAATTCTCTTTTTCTTGAAGCTTCTGATGCCTTCCTTCCTCTTTTACACATGTACATGTATTCACACATTGTGTTTCTGCTCATCATCTCGCTATTCCAGAGTGTGAACATGACACAGAAAAGTTGTAAATGTAAATCTAAATCTAAAACCTATCAGAGATATCTGATGTCCTTTCTCTCAGCTGAGACACAATGGTGATCAGATATGTAAAATTGTAGTCTCTTCACCTAAATGACTTGCTTTCTTATCAAAGTGCTTAGGAGAGGAGTTTTGGTGGCTGTGATAATAAACATTCCTTTCAGTCCTTGAAGAACTGTCCTGAATACTTTACTTTCTGAAAGAGAAACAGGAACTCATGCAGAAGACATG
Source organism: Megaceryle torquata (assembly GCA_024611175.1). Lineage (NCBI taxonomy): Eukaryota > Metazoa > Chordata > Aves > Coraciiformes > Cerylidae > Megaceryle > Megaceryle torquata. Next base: position 46,356 of record JANIJG010012210.1, read on the forward strand.
CCTGTGGGAGCCAACAGATTCTGTGTATCAAGTACAGAGAAGTCCCCACTGAAACAGAGGATGTCCCCATGTGCAGAGGTAGTGTGGTGGTCCTGTCATTCCCCACTATCTGCAAGGAAGCAGAATGACCCTCTGGCATGTTCTGTGCTGGGGATGATGCTGCATGCTGCACTGCTCTCCAAACCCAGAATGACATCTTCTTCCCAAGGCTCTACTGTGGGAAACTGGAATGAAAATATGAAAGCTCTTTTCTTCTTAGACATAAGAAAAAAGATAGGAAAAGCAGAGCACTTGTTGTCAGCATTCTGCTGCTTGTAGATCCTTCAAAAACATAAAAAAAATCTCCTAGCACTGCCAAGGAAACAATCCAAGAAGAAACATGGGTTACTATTAAAGCCTTCACACGTTATGCCAGCCGCCTTGATATAATGGCACAGGAGCCAATCCCTTCAGCTGGGTTTTTTCCCCAAGATTTCTTTGTCCCTTATGATTGAGGGTGAGAATACCTTTAAAGACATTCTCGAGTCCAGTTTACATCATCAAAGGCACACTGAGAAAAACCGTCCCCAAAGGTCCAGGCAGGAGAGATCAATGTCTGTGAATCAGATAAGCTTAACTAGATTTGTCGTACCTTGTCTCCCCACAGCCACCACAGCGAGGAGATTTCACTTCAGGGGGGAATCTAGTGAGGAAGACTTGGATCAAATGGAAGGCCAATGCATCTGCTGCAGGAGTGTAATTTGATAACAGCAAACAAGGGCATCCTTTCTGAGATGCCCTATGACAGAAATAGTCCTGTGCTTGCTGATTTGTGAGAGGTGATGCTTAAGAGATAGCTGAAGTCACTGGACAGAGTGGTTGGCATTTGACAGTGCTTAGTACAGAGCAGTAGGAAAGCAGAACATGCTGCTCTAGAGACACATGTGGAAGCTGCGCAATGCACCTTACATGTGGGATTGATGAAGAGCAGCTGCTTAGGATGACAGAGTCCAAGCTGTTCCGTGTGAGTGATTGTTTGAAACAAATGAGTGTTGTATATCCTCTCACAGCGATTGCCTCACAAGCTGTTGCTGATAGGGAAATGTCATCATGCTGTGTCTGAGTTAACTTTCAGAGGGCTAACTGAGTGCTTTGGCACCAGCAGCCTGAAATACATTCAGCGTGCGTGCTTAACTTACAGCATGGCCGTTCCAGGGCTGTGTATGTTGATAAACAACTTTCCCATTGTTTCACTGGTTACATTACTCCAGTATTTGGCTTGGATTTTGTTTTACATCCCAGTGCCTTTAAAGCCTGTCTAATGGAAAAGGCATAGCCCTTTCCTGAACTTAATTTAAAAGAGCCTTTTTTGTCCATACTTCTGTGAATATCCCACCTCCCCGGTGATTTTACATGTCCTGTCTTGCCTATAGAAAAATACTTATTCTTACAGCTTCCAAAGGGCAGAAGATGTGAAATTTTAACATGTTATATATAGAATAGCCTATATACAAATCCTGTCTAAAGGATCACTTTATAGACATGAAACGGAGGTTGACATGTCCAGCTCATGACAGTGCTTTGTGCAAGCTGTGCACAGACCTGGGCACCTGGCAAGGTGCATGACATGGCTGATGTCACAGGAGGTACTCCCGTAGCATTCCTGTGGGACTCCATGAATGAACTGCTCATAGCTCCACACAGTTGCAAGCTGCTTGCCACTGATAGGGAGCATCCTGCCCCGCAGGGCTCCCAGGCTATGCTGAGGTCTGCACTTGGTAGCAATGGTGAGGTGCTGCTCATGTCACACTCCTGCCTGCTGCTGCTGCTGGAGGATAAGCTCAGGGAGAGACAGCACCTCTGCCTTGGGCTGAACAGGAAATTTTCACCTACCCTAGGCCTTGGGCACAGCTTGGAGGCTCTTATGCCAGGGTCACCTACATACTCCCAAAAGGACACTCATGCTCTTTGTGTGGCATGCCAGCTGGCATGGCAGACAAAAATCATAGTTTTAGGACTTCCATCTCCTGCTCATCCTACCTGGTAACTTCCAGTGGAGGTAGGGAAACCTGAACTATCCATGTTACTTAGGCAGATTTAAGTCCAGATCCTATGGCTTTCAGTCTCCCAGTTCATCATCACCAGGACTGGGAGCCTGGAAGCTCCAGCATTCCCTCTCTAGGGTAGCTGGGAAAGAAGTTGGACATCTGGGAGGTTAGCGCCCTGCAACTTCAAGAGCTGTGGCTCACTGGAAACCACTGGGCAAGCTGCTAAGAAGTGAGGAGGCCATCCAGCATTCTGGCGAGAGAATGAACCCCAAAGGTTGTTCCAGTGACTTGCTGGGATTCTGCAGCAGTGCCTTGCTGCAGGTGAGCTGCCTGCACAACACATACAGGGGTGATCCAGGGGAACTGAGAAGATGGACCTCTTCTCCAAAGCATTAAGAAATACAGTCTTGTAGCTATTCCAAAGCAAGTCACAGAAGACACCTAAACCAATGCTCACAGACTGTGTTGCTGACCCCTGATCTTGGTGGGCCTACCACGTGCTGTCTTACTACATCACCAAGTGCATGGTCATGCCTGTTAATGAGACAAGACACTCTACATATGAGCTCAGGCTGCAGCTGCCTCTCCCTGTGCTCTCACATAGCCTGCACTTCATCAGCTGCTCTGCACCTTCTGGAGCAGACCGTCTGGTGGAGGTCTGCTCTTTCTCCTGAATAAGAGATTTCCATCCATGTTTCCTGCATGGAGACAGGACCTTTTCTCCTCTTGCAGAGCTGTGGCAGGGTTCCTGCTCTGTTGCACCACCTCCATTTTCCATGGACTCAGCACTGCACAGACTGGGAGCTGCTGACACCACTGCAGTGGTATCTGCTACCCTGAGGCTGGAGAAGTGCTTGGGGTTCCTTGGAGCCTTAATGGTTGCAAGGGTGAGGTCAAGATGTATTTGGCTTGCTGACGTTTTCCATTCCTGAAGAGTTTGCTGTTCAACAGGTCCAGACGTTAGGTCTTTCTTAGAGAGACAGCTCCAGGTGGGAATCTGTTATTCTGCTCAGCTCTGGAACTGTGGGAGAGAAAGGGAATCTGCTTAGTGAAAAGCTGAGGCTTGCTGACTAGTTTCTAAAAAGCCTCTAGATACATTCAAACTTTCAATAGACCTTGGAGTAGGGGATGACTTACACAAAAATAAATAAATAAATAAATAAATAAATAAATATTCTGCACCCATTACAAGGTGCTTTGGACCCTATGTGGACCCAATATGACATAATCTGCCATAAAACCAAGGGTTTGATTCAAATGAAGAACACTCAAGGTAAAATTATTTCTGCTGCTGGAATTTTAGGCAGAAGCAGCCTGAATTACTTATAGGATGTAGACAGTTAACAGTACCCAGAATCTCCTGTGTTGCACTGGGTGTAGAGTGCCTACTTTTATACTTCTAGACACCTCTGTTTCCCTGAGATAAATTTTATCCAGTTCAGTATAATGCAGAACTAACAAAGTTTGACCCCTATCCAACATGTCACTACTATGTTTGGCAGCAGCCAAGTGCCAATGGCTGACAGTCATGCAGACATCCTATGCCCCATGGAGTCTGTTAGCCAGGTGTGAACATTCCCCAGAGACCTAATAAGGAGGTGACTTGTGGGGGAACTTGTTTTGGAATGGTTGGCATTTTGCTGGAAAGAAGACATCGTATAGTTACAAAACTTCACTGACGCAAGCTTGTTGGTGGTGACAGGAGGGGACAAAGAGAGGGAGCCAAGAGCACAAAAGCAAACTGCAGTCCCTAAGCCACAGTGGAGATGCTGTTACTTGGCAAACCACAGGTTGGAAATATTTATGGTGAAGAGTTTGGGTTGCCCTCCAGTGGCCAAGTGGGATTTCAGATCTCAGCATAGGTCAAAGGCAATGTCAAGAGAAAAGAAATTTGGAGAAAGAAAAAATCAATAACTAGAAGCATCCTGTTGTATGCTTTACAGGATGGTGGTATCTGTATCACAATCATGGCAGTACATCTATAACAGGTATTTAACATTCGCCTTCTTCCTTTATAATTTTAACTTCCACACTGTCACTTTCCAGTGATCATGCAGACCTTCACAGCTGTCACCAGCTGAGCACACAGCTGCTGGGACCTTTCCTGGCAAATCAGGGTGGGACAACTGTGTACATAAGGTCAAGGTCAGCAGCTGGTGCTGTATCCAGAGAGACACACCAAACAGAATTACATACAGGAGAAAAAACAGTCCCCTTAAAAGTCCAAGGCAGATCACCAATAACAACTTTCATATAAAAACCAGCAGAGAACACATCTGAGTCAAATTTGCAGTCAAGGTCTCTTCTCATCTCTCATCTCTTGATCATGCTGGCAATGGTAAGAGGAAATATGGATGCTAATAAAGCAATCCTGTTCTGGTTTTGTGCTGCTATTCATCTTTCCTCCCTCCCTAACAGTAAACGTCAGGCCCCTATAGGCCAACTTACTGGGTATGAAAGAAAGACAAGTTTGGTATGCTCAGGGATTGGGTTTGATTTTTTTTCTGGGACAATACTTGATCCACATCCATTTTGGCTGAAGCCTCAACTTTTATCTTTTGGCTAGACATATGACCCCTGAGCATTTTTCTGCCTCTTGAACCTCATTTCTGAAGGCTATTCCAAGACCAGATCCTTGGTGAGAACAGTGCAGAACAGGGTGGGAGGAGTGTGTGAAGGGAAATAAGTCCTTGGTGCATCCTGGATTCATTCAGACTTACTTGGTAAAATCTTTCCAGAAACTGCCTGCTTTCTTGATGTGTTGCTGCAGGTCTGGTTCAGCTGAGTGACTAAAGAGCAAGGCAGAAAACTGTCAGTTGTAGCTCAGAGAAAGAGAAATAATAGTCAGAGAGATACCTTCTCCTCGAAGGACAGAAAACTATTTGACATGTGGACAGACTATGAATCTTTCCAAAAGAAGCCTTTGATGTCTAGGAGCTGATGGTACACTAAGGCCCTGCTTCAACAGAAATTTAAGTCACACAGAGAGAACACAGAAATACAGGGCTGGAAGGGATCTCAGGAGTATATCTTCCCCATCCCATGCACAGAGGCAAGATAACTATATTTTGGCCTCTCCTGGCAGATATATGTTTGATCTGTCCTTAAAAGTCTCAAGTCATAAGAGTAATAAGTCTTTCTGGTGTTATCCTCCAGTCCTGGATTTTCCTAACAGTAAATGGTGTTTCTAAATGCCTAACCTAAATCATCTTTGCCATAAACTAAAACAGTTCTTCCCATAACCTTATGGATGCAATTCATAATAGTCTTTCACAGTAATGTTTTAAATACTGGAAGTCTTTCATTATGTCCCCTCTCAAGATGCTTTTTTTCTAGATTAAAAAAAAGAAAAAACCCAAACCCAACACCAAGCAAACAAACAAACAACAACAAACCCCACAACGCATCATTTCCTTGAACCTTTCCTTTTAAGTCATGTTTTCCAAACTTTTCATCATCCTTGTTGGTTTCCTCTAGCTTTTCTCCATCTTTCATCAAGTGCATGGCCCCAAAGCAGACACAGTGCTCTGGTAAAGACCTCACCTACACTGAGTAAAGCTGAAAAATTACCTTCTGTGGATTACACAACACATTTGTTATTAAATGCCAGTACACGACTGACTATGTTTTTTTCCCACTTTCTTTAAAGTATCCTATTGTTAGGTTATTAATTCAAGAATTGCAAGTCCTTACAGACACATCATCAGCTTCACTTCCTGTCCTGTAGCAGTTTAAATGTGTTATTAAATCAAACCTTAAACTGGAAGCAAATTCATGGAAATGAATGATGTAATAGAAGTAGCACAGAGCAATGTCAGGACCAAGTCACAGACTGAGTACTAGTGTACTTAAACTTTGGAGAGCTAATATGCCTATTATGTACTGACTTTGCTTTTGGTAAAAATCTGTAGAGTTCTTGGCAGATGTTATGTGTGTTCATATTTTTATTTATGAGAAGCATTTTCACCTAACCTTATAAGCATCTGTAACAGCAGGATTGTAAACTTTGTCCCCATCCTGCACAGGCAAGGTTTAGAGCATAAATTGATGTATCACTCAAGGGTGTGTATGTGCAGATAATGACAGTAACTTAAGAAAATAGGCACCAAAAACTTGAAAATATAGTTACTGGGTTTGACTTAAAATGTTTTCATCTCCTATTTATACCTAGTGCAGTAGGTATTTGATATACAGAGAGTAGACATGCTGAATGCTGTGAGTGGGAACTGCCTGAGATCACTCCGTCCATTTAAATTCTGTAAGAAGTTGCTATCCCTTAACCAGTGAATATTTGCTTATTCCTGTTTTATGAAATAATATTTGACTGTCCAGAGGTTCAGTAAACAGTATTCTGTAACTGCTTCCATCTCAGTTTGCTTCAAAATAAGATTTCTATAAAACTTGGTAATGCGGGGAGTTCATACAAAAATATTTGGTTATATTTTTTTTTCTCACATAAAATATTTTTAATATGCTACCCAGCAAGAAACATCCACAGAAGACATAGCAGGTCTTTGTAAGAACTAAGTAAACCACATACGAAAAAAAATTTAAATCCTTTGTCTTTGTTATTATACTCATATCACTTGTCCACAAAGAGCAAAAGTAAAGCATAGACCTAGGAAAGCCTGGCAAGACAAGAGGAGTGAATGAATCTAGACTCTTCAGCTAGACCATGGAGGGAGAAGTTTTGTAAATCTGGCCAAGAAGAGGCCACTGGTGACCCAGAATATTTAGACATATGACTCATACATAAAAGGATACTTGAACCATCAAGAAACAAAAGATTAATCATCTGTTTCTCTTTGCTCTCTCCCCAGAAAGAAAAGAGAAAAATAAAAAGAGAAAAGAGAAAAAAGAAAAGAAAAAAGAAAAGAAAGAAAAGAAAGAAAAAGAAAGAAAGAAAGAAAGAAAGAAAGAAAGAAAGAAAGAAAGAAAAAAAGAAAGAAAGAAAGAAAGAAAGAAAGA